>JAVSBS010072457.1:0-16365 GCA_033124195.1 Coracias cyanogaster
CCCTGCCATGGGCAGGGACACCTCCCACTAGACCAGGTTGCTCAAAGCCCCGTCCAGCCTGGTCTGGAACACATCCAGGGTTTGGGAATCTACAACCTCCCAGGGCAACCTGTTGCAGTGTCTCACCACCCTCACAGCAAAGAACTTCTTCCTTAATCTAAATCTACCCTCTTCCAGTTTGAACCTGGAACTCATTTCCATTACCCCTTGTAAAAAGTCCCTCCCCAGCTTTCTTGTAGGCCCCCTTCAGATACTGGAAGGCCACAGTAAGGTCTCCCTGGAGCCTCCTCTTCTCTATGCTGAAAAATCTCAGCTCTCTCCTACCTGTCCTTGTAGGAGAGGTGTTCCAACCTTCTGATCATCTTTGTGACCCTCCTCTGGACCTGCGACAACAGGTCCATGTCCTTGTTGTGTTCGGGACTCCAGAGCTGGACGCAGAGCTCCAGGTGGGGTCTCACAGGAGTGAAGGAGCGGAACAGAGACTCAGCTGATCTAAGCACCTTTCATCTAAGCCCACATTAAACAACCAACCAGTTGTCCTCACCCTGCAATCAAGATGGACGGCCTCACACCTCCACCAGAGCAGTTCTTCACCCACAGCAGCCAGGTCCATCAGCAGGAGGACCCGCAGTAAGAGGACGCACCTCAGCATCTTGCCTCCCATTTCCCACGCTCGGATGTAATCCTGCTACAGCAACTGCGGCTTTTGATGCCTTTTACAAACATCTCATTTACTCCGCATTAACCTCTCGGAGCAGCTACTCCTTCATTTTACTCCGGAGACACCGAGTTGAAATATTTGTTGAGTTCAACACAAAAACCTACATTTGTAGGCAGTGGATCAGGATGGAGGAGCTGCTGTTGTGCAGCTTTCAGATCTAGTAGAGCAGCGAAACACCATCCTTGAAGTACAGAAGGAGCTTCTAAAGATGCCTTTCTAAACTAGACATTTTTAAGTGAATTCAGGTTTTGTGTCAAGCTCTTTTTGCTTACTTCTCACTTTTTTTCCATCCTTTTTTTTTTTTTTTTTTAGGGGGGAAGGAGGGTCAGACACGGGCTGCTCTTTCTCAAGCTCAGTATTAAAAGGGACCCAAAAATATATTGAAGACGCACTCTTAAGGCATGGCACACAGCATATTTCAAATAAATGCGGCTGAAAACCTCCAAATTATTAAAAGCTATTTAGAAAAGTGGTTTCACTTACTGGAGACATTCACGCAACTTCTAAAAAAGTGGAATCTCTTGCCAGTATTTTCACTCAATTGCAGGGACAAGCTCACTAGCACAGGAAGGTGCAACCAACCCCACAGCCACATCTCCACAGTCTTCTCAGGCTCAAGAGGACTTCCCAAAGCTGCCTGTGTGGGACATCAGGCTTCCTCGGGTCCTACTGCCCTGAAACACCCTTGCTGTGAGCTGGGCTCTGCTTCCAGCCTCCCAACTGGCTCTGATGTTGATCGTCATCTCCTAACTTCCTTTCGCTCTCCAATAAATTTGAAGTTATCCAAGTTAGGAACCAACCTTCTTGCCTTCTATATCTTCCAGCTCACAGTATCTACAACCTAAAGCAATGCTCAAATTAAATGATTACCGGCTGGACCTTCAACAGCAGGACACATTTGGCTGCCTCTACTCTGTCTACATGCAAGGAAGAGGTTTCTGACAGGGCATTTGAGCTCAGTCCCTTCGCCACCCTCGCCATGGCACCCTGCCATACACCTCCATCAAGCTCTGGCTTCAGCCCACCATGACAAGATACGGCTCATTATTTCAGGGAGAGCTTTCAGGCACAGCCTCTCAGTTGACTCTTCCAGATCACGTCAAACATCCCCAGGAATGTTTAGTACTGAAAGACACGTGTGTGTCATCCACATCTCAGCCACAACAAATCCCAACCACCGAGTAAGACCCGAGACGCGCTATTTTATTTGTCATTTTGACTACAACGGAGCCAATGCAAGGTGATTCCAGCCCATAAATATTCCTGACTCAGGCGGCATGTGCAGATGAGAGAAGCTCAGATCTCAAACCTTGATGGTAAGTGTACAACAGCATCAAACGCCCTGAGTTGTTTCACCTTAAGTAGACAGAAGGGAAGTGTTGACACCGAAGCGATGCTTGGCAATTCAGGCAATCCCTGTTCAATTGCCAGGCCTCATAAACTCTTGAGTGCAGTCTTGTGGATTGAGGAGAATTTAAGGCAAGGTGTAGTCATCTCACCTGCCTCCAAAGCATCCTGGTGCTGCAAAATGCATTGGAAAGACTCTTGGTTTAATGTTTCAGCACAAAATGGACCTTACATCATCAGATGCTGGAGCGTGTCCAGAGAAGGGTGATGAAGGTGAGGAAGGGTCTGGAGCACAAGACCTCTGCTGCCCACCGTGGTGCCAGTATCACCTGCTGGACACAGCAGATGGATATGGATCCTTCAGATGGAAGGATACCATCAAGAGAGCTCAGCAAGATGTGACCAGCCCCAACAGAAGCCACACCCCACAGGAAGCTCTTCCAACTACTTGGCTCCTGGTTAATATAGGCCTGGCCTCACCCACCACCCCAACCATGACCACCTGGGTGAGGGTGGAGCCACAGTGACCCAGGTGGTCCAGGTTCTGCCTCTGGAACATGAAGCCAATATGAAAACCAAAACATTCTGCTAGGCTGTGACTCATCCACAGGTCAACTCCAACTCAGGGTCCACAACTCAGGCCCCAGCACTTCAAGTCCCCATCCCCAGAGGGCTTTCAAAGCCATGGAGATGTGATGCTGAGGGACATAGTTTAGTGAACAACTCAGCAGCGTTGGGTTAACAGTTGGACTTGATGATCTTAAAGGTTCTTCCAACCAAAACAGTTCTATTATTTTAATTTTTAACCTTCAAGTAGATATAACTTTAAAACAAAAAAAGTCACAAATGTAAAAAGATACAACGATTACAATCAAGGTGGCAAGAAACTGGCACCGCGTTTATCACTGGAGCAGTCTGGGAGTTCTCCTGAACCAGTTCATACCATTGATCAAGGCATTTCTTCGCATCAGCCTGCTGCAGCGGGCAGATAAAACAGAGCTGCACCGTGCCCATGAGCTGCGTTTAGACGCATAAATCTTGGCAAAGCACCTTCTTATTCTGAGGCAAAACTAGAAAGAATTCTTCATCGCGTTAAACGTTTTCTTCTCTGTCCTCTTCCCATCTGAAATATCAAATAAAGCGCTTTCGCACAACACAGAGACGCGCCGTCCAAAAATTAATGAATTAATAATGAAGCCGCTCTTCACTTTTAATACGTTCTCCAAAGAAAACTTGCGCGACGACCTGAAGATTCCCAAAGTGCAAATGAAAAAAACCCGTGCCAGGTTTAATCACCCCACTTAGGAGATAACAAAATAGATTTCTAAAGACTTAACGGCGATTATACAGAAATTTTAGTCACATGCTGCACCTTCCTCCCTTCACGAAGGTCTTGGTGACCTGCATATCAGCAACCTCTCTGTCCAACTGCACTGCGACGTCTGGAAGTATCAGCGAGAGCTCTCGGCACACCAGTGATGAGACTCATGGTCAAAGCCTCAGCGCTAAAAGAGCATGACGATGCTCAACTGGTCTCCCAGTTACTAACCATAATGGGAAGTGGGAGAAAGGGGAGAGAGAGAGAGAGATCATCCTGCCAAGCAAACTCAAGATGTACTTTCTTCTCCCTCTGACTGCCCTATCTCCTGTCTTAGCAAGGTAAGGAATTGTTCCCATCAAAAACCCATCTTAGTTTCTAAGAGAGACGTTTTTTATGAGGAGGGTGGTGAGACACTGGAACGGGTTGCCCAGAGAGGTGGTCGATGCCCCATCCTTGGAAACATTCCAGGTCACATCGGACAGGGCTCTAAGCAACCTGCTGTAGTTAAAGATGTCCCTGCTCACTGCAGCAGGGTTGGACTAGATGACCTTCAAAGGTCCCTTCTGACCCAAACTGTTCCACAATTCTATGATTCTTAGTTCTCCAGAGAGCAGCCAACCTTTGCACCATCATGTGCAGAGGAACCATGAGGACCTTTCCAAGCTGTTCTGTTGGACAGCAGTCCGGTGGAATTATACCTCCTCCCTCCCACAGCATCTATGAAGTCCTGGAACACTCTTCCACTTCGCCCAGACAATGCTGCCTTGTTGACCCTTCCCCTGCCTCTTACACAAAGACACTCAACTCTGTTGTCACCATCATTAAGCTCTGGACAATCAAAGCACTCCCTAACACACAGGGCCACCAAACCACCTCTCCTTCCTGGCCTATCCCTTCTGGAGAGCTTATAGCCATCCAACGCAGCACTCCAGTTGTGCGAATCATCTCACCATGTTTCTGTGATGGCAACTACATCATGGTTTTCCAGCTCCTCCTGTTTGTTGCCCAGGCTGCGTGCACTGGCGTAGACACACTTCAATCGGGCTATTGATCCCACCACCCTTTTGTTGGGACAAGCCCTGATTCCTACGTGACCTTTCTCAGGCACTTCTAACCCATCAACAACCCTTGTGTCTTTGTTGTCAAATGGATTATCTCTAGCAAGCCTGGTTTTATCCTTTTCCCCTTCAAATCCAATTCAAAGCCCTTTCAAGGAGCCCAGCCAACTCCCGTGCAAAGATGTTCTTCCCACTTTGAGGCAGGTGAACCCCATCAGTCACCAGCAGGCCTGGTGTCACATAAACCAATCCATGACCAAAAAACCTCAAGTCCTGCCGGCGACACCAGGCTTGGAGCCAAGTATTGATCTGGTGGCTCTTCCTCTTTCCTCCCTCATCATTCCCTGCAACTGGAAGGATAAAGGAGAAAACTATTTGTGCTCCTGATCCCTTAACTAGTCATCCTCACATCCAAATGCAAGAGATGATAGGAGAGAGAAATCACTGCTCTACTCAGTTGAAACAGGAGAACAACTTGCAATCCTAAAACAAACAAAAAACCCCAACGAAACTCCCCCAAACCCCAACAAATAGAAACAAAAGCTGAGGCGAATCGTTCGTTCAGGCAATATGCATCGCCCACATTTCACTCAAACTGTTTAAGATCAAGGTTCTTGGTTTAATCAGAACCACCATAAAAAGAAAAGCTAGGGTCGTAAGTACAAGACCTTTCTCGAGTAAACAAAATAGGTTTCTCGGTAAAGAATTTTCATTTAAAATAGAAAAAAAAAAAAAAGGCTGCAGTTTGTTAACTGACCAGTAAGGGGAGTTGGTGCCTAGAGCTTTGAGTCAGCCACACGAACACGTTTTTGGGTGGAGAAAGCTCAAATAAACAATTCTGAGGTAGTGACATTGAGAAAACACTGACGATGGCCAGAAGATGCTAGAGGAAGATGGGCCATGTCCAGAAAACCCACTAACCTGGAGAAGGGAGAGGGCTGGAGAGATACTACAGTAGAAAATAAAAGCCGTGCCTTTTCTTGGCAATGGGTCCTTCTCTCCCTGCAAGACTTAGTGGAGAGCATGTGATGGAGAGCACTTAGAAGGAGAAAGGCAAAGGAGAAATGAAATCAAGTCGAGATAGAGCTCGGGATAAGACTTAAGGGTTAAATCTCCATCCCCATCTGAGGGCAATATTCTGATGGTTCCCAGAAAAGACTTGGGTCAATTAACTCTGGTGGTGTTGAGGAAACATCTAGGAGGGTACCAGATGCCCGGAAGAAGACTTCAGAAGACAAGGGTTAATCAGATGCCCTATCACTGGGTCCCCAGCACTAGCAATAAATAGGGGGAAAAATACAAATAAAGATTGACCTTTTTTTTAAAAAAGAGCTGAAATCCTCTTGCAGGGAGTGGGATTTAATAACACTATAGAGTAGCTGAAGAAAAAAAGCCAGCAGTAGGAACTCATTAAGTGTCGTATGGGGAACAGCAGCAAAATCACTACTGCAGCCGTGGCCATGCTGGGCTTGTCAACAGAAGCAGGGCTGCCACCGGCTACGGGGCCATGGGGAGGTTCACTCAAATGCTTACGTTCCTCTCGCCCGTTAATCTCATTAACCTCGTATTTACTCTGTTGTCGGTGATTACTCAGAAAGCTAATCGGCGTGCTCTTTGCGTCCTCTTTGCCCAACGGTACAAATCTCTTTCGCTCTGCGCGCGAAATGGGGCTGGAACGTTCCAAGGCTCCCCACGCTACAGAAAACGGCGGTAGGGGAATGAAATCCTTTTTAAGGACTTATTTCAAAGTTTGTGATTTCCTGCGTAAGAATTAAGTCCACGATAACCAACTAATTGAGATAAATAAATAAAACTCTTGCTTTTTTCTATTCCAGAATGCTTTCTGAAGTATTGCGTGAAGGAAGAACAGACACCAAACCAAAAATACCCAAGAAAAGACTTACGTCCTACTATTAAGCTGGAGTATATGAAAAAAAATATTCCAGCCATGATAGGAATTGCCGTTAACGGTGTTCCAGGTGGGAAAAACAGATGTAGATTAAGAAAACTATTTCTGCTGATAAAAAAACTCTGTAAGTTTTACAAAAGCAGTCTGTTACATCTTGAAAAATGAAATTTTCACTGACCATCTGTTCCTAGCAGAGAGCGCCCGTTAACACTCGCTTTGGCCAGAAAGCCCAGCTTAAGTCAACGCACCAGGAGTGTGGGCCATCCTACAGCCGAATGAACCAACCAAGTCAGGCAAGATCAACCATCGGGGAAGAACTTGGATGAAGATCACCCAATATCAAGCAGTTAAAACAAGGAAATCTCCATAAGAGCAGAAGACGCCCTCCAGAGGTGGACAATTGTGAGCACCGAGCCCACAAGGTTCCTCCACACCCACTCCAGAGGTTGGATCTACAAAACTTTGCGTTACCTCCGATGAATTGAAGGGATACAGAGAAAAACAACCAAAACAAAGAACCAGAAATAGAAGGAATTATCAAAGCAAGAAACCAGCAAAAAATACCTCACCCACCTTGTGTGGTGGAGCCGCTTGTTCAGCGCTAGGCAGCAATAGTCCCACAGACCCAAGGCCCGTCTCAGCAGGATCGTCTCTGTTCAGGGAAAAGAAAAAAAAAATGAAAATCAGAAGTGAAAAGTTCCTGCGCATTTTGATTTGCTCTGTTTCCCCTGTTGTGAAGTACAGGCACTCCCAAGACTGAGCTTTTAGCCGTATCTTTAGACTCGGGTGTATTTGGGAGCTTTCAGACCCCATGAATTTGTGAAAGAAAAAAATATATATATGTATGAGGCAAGCTTTGCTTTTGGCCTACACAACATCTCTCGACAATGTAACGCATATATCTAAAAAAAAACCCAAACAAAACAATCCTTGCCTTTTATTTCAGGGTGCAAATATTAGGGGAAACCCCGTAACAAGTAATTTCCATTTTCTGCCATTTCTCATTTCACATAACTGTCATTTCCCTCTGCTTCGTGACCTTGTATTTTCTATCCAGTCTTAGCCAGCTCAGCAGGATCTGCCAGTATTTTTCCTATAAAACGAGAAAGCCCGGGCAACTGAAGGGATTGCGGAACTAGAAGCACCCAACTGGGGCAACCAAGTGGACCCAGCACTGGAAGAGGCCTCAGCGAAGAAGAGTAAAACCTTTGCTAGGGTGGTGTAACACAAAGCAGCACAGAGGACTCACGACTTTACAGCAGCAGCCAACTTCACAGAACCATAGACTCACAGAATCATAGAAAGGTTTGGATTGAGGGGACCTTAATTAAAGGGCTGGAGCACCTCTCCTGCCATGACAGGCTGAGAGAGTTGGGGTTGTCTAGCCTGGAGAAGAGAAGGCTCTTAGAAGATCTCATTGTGGCCTTCCAGTATCTGAAGGGAGCCTGCAAGAAAACTGAGGAGGGACTTTTTATCAGGTCTTCTAGCGACAGGACAAGGGGTAATGGGTTCAAACTGGAATAGGATAGATTTAGGTTAGAAATTAGGAAGAAGTTCTTCACTCTGAGGGTGGTGAGACACTGGAACAGGTTGCCCAAAGAAGCTGTGGCTGCCGCATCCCTGGATGTGTTCTAGACCAGGCTGGATGGGGCTTTGAGCAAGCTGGTCTAGCGGGAGGTGTTCCCGCCCATGGCAGGCAGGTTGGAACTAGATGATCTTTAAGGTTCCTTCTAACTCAAACCATTCTATGATTCCTCCTTCCATTTGCAAAAAACCCCAAACCCTAATATTCAGGTTCTTTAGTGCAACTTAAGGTGGGGAGAAAAGTCAGCTACCATGTCTCAAGCAATCTCACATGGAACAATCTTCCCCAAATGAAAGCAGCACACAGAGTCCGGCACTGAAATCTCAGGATGTTCAGAGATCCAAAGGTAAGAGTTTCTATCACCTTCCTGTAGCCTTGGGTCAAGTGTTTTTAAACCGCCTCTACAAGCAAAACTCAGTAGCCATTTTAATTTCTCAGCACAAGCTAAGCCACGACACATCCCACCCTGCCATGTGGGGCTTCACGTCCTTAAGCATAGAAAACCCGTGGCTCAGTTTTACAGAAATATCAATATTATGCCCATCTCTCAGAGCATCCAACGGCACAGGCAGCCCTCGGAGGAGAAAAAAAACAAAGCTGGAATTACCAACATGCGCTACATCGCGCATGCGACTTCTCACCGATCCATCTTCTCCTTCTCTCATCCTCCCACCCTTCCCATCCCACAGATCTCTCTGTTTTCATCCCTGATTCTTATCTTGTCAGGCAGTATCTCCACAACAGGGTCTCTCCGTCTGCTGGACACTGTACAGGAACGCGAGAGGGACACGATCTTTGGTTGGCATCCACAGGAACAACTCAATGATAGGGAGGAATTAATGACAACTCGGCCTACCTGCAGGTTTGGGGTTGGGTTTTTGGGGGTTTTTTTAAGCCATCATGGATCTAGCTCACATGATGTCAGTACAGGAATATCACACTAAGGATCTGGAACGTAAGGGGCGGGTTTTCCTCGTTTCTATGGTTATGAGCAATTTTAATGACCAACCTAAATAAAAAAAAAAAAAAAAAAAGCTGGAAGATAGAGAAAGTAGGAAGGAGTGAAGTAGGCGTTTAATTTTGATTGACAAGACGTAGCATAACTAGTTAAGATCTGTCAGATGCCTGCGGAGGGTTTGTGATCCTCGGCACGCTGTACGGCGGACCGAATTAAGGCTAAATGCACAGCTTTATAAAAACGGTTCTTACCCGGCGAGATCAGAGTTCACCATTTCAGTTTCCCCACACAAAGCAGCTGATATCGCAGCTACCAGAAGAGCCAAGGAAAGGACAGGGAAAAAAACCACCTAGTTTATATCATTTGTGAGATTTTTTGGAAGGCAACTACGCCACAACGTCTTTTCACTTTTGTTCCTGGCCAATAGATATTTATTTCTAGATATATAAATAAAAAGACAGCAGTAACAACGTTGTTGACTACCACGACAGCAACTTGAGAGGTAGCATCAACGCCATCACTTTGGAGTCACATCTGCATCGCATTGAACGCTGAATAAATACAGAGTGAGGAGATGATTCCTGCCTTAAAGACCTTAAAACAAGAGGCTGAATGGGAAAAGAGTTGGGGACAGATTGGGTGGCGAACATCAGGAAATGCAGAGACAATCTGCAGACAATTCCCACCTTAAATCCTGGGTTCAGTTCTGGGCCCCTCGCTCCAAGAAGGACATTTGGACTAGATGATCTCCAGAGGTCCTTTTCAAGCCCTATCATTCTGTAATTCTGTGATTGAGGTGCTGGAGCGTGTCCAGAGAAAGGCAACGAAGCTGGGGAAGGGTCTGAAGCACAAGTGTGGTGAGGAGCAGCTGAGGGACCTGGGGGTGTTGAGCCTGGAGAAAAGAAGGCTCAGGGGAGACCTTCTCACTGTCTACAACTACCTGAAAGGAGGTGGTAGCCAGGTGGGGTTGGTCTCTTCTCTCAAGGAATAAGTGGCCTCAAGCTGTGCCAGGGCAGGTTTAGGTGGGACATTAGGAAAAACTTCCCTCAAAAAGAGTTGCCAAGGCCTAACCCAGGCTGCCCAGGGTAGTGACGGAGTCCCCATCCTTGGAGGGATTTAAGACATGTAGATGTGGTGCTGAGGGACACGGTTCAGTGGTGACCTGGCAGCGCGGAGTTAGCAGTTAGACTTGATCATCTTAAAGGTCCTGTTCCAACTAAAATGATTCTGTGATTCTATGAGACAGAAACACCGGCATCAACAGTTGTCTGTGAGGTTCCCTGAGGATAACCCATCAAAAAAACAAGGTTTGGGGAAAATGAAGAGCGTCCCTCATGCTTACAGGTGATGTCATCAAGGGAGAAGTATGGAACAACAGAAACTTGGAGTACTTCAAAGTCAGGAACAGAGATTCATGACCTTGGAAGGAAGAGTCAACAACTCAACGAGATACAAGGCAGCACAAGAAGCTCTCTGGAAGACATAACCAGCAGCTTGGATTTCATGCCACAGAGATGCGGGATGCAGCCAAGGACAGACACAAAGAAGGTTCAAGATGTGCCTGAGCCAAGCTAGGAAGATGTTTTTCTTCTACTTGCCCAGCACCGTTGAGATGTGAGCAGGACACGGTGATCTTCACAGGGTTACACATTCATGAGATGGCCACTTTCTGAGTTTCTATGTACTTACTTTAAAGGTTTTTAAAGGCTCTGCTATTTTATCAAATGCTGTTTGACTTTTAAGGGGGGAAAAAAATCTAGTCAAGAGAGGATGGGACTATGAAGGAGGGAAGTCAACAGCTCCTGAGATGCCTGCCAACAAAATCTGCACTTAAACCATGCAGTTTTGGCAGCGAACACCCTCAAAAAATTGGTATTTAAAAGTCTTATGGTGTTGAAACGTATAATTAAAGTAAAAGGACACAAGCGAACTAAGAGCTGATGGACACAAACTTGTATCAAAGTCAGGAGAACATGTTCCCATAAGTCTCAGCCTCCTGGTTCTTCCATGCTACTTTGAAAGAAAGAAAATCTAGTTATCAACTAGTTGCATTTCCACTGAAGACTGGCCTCTGAAGGGTAGAGATTTGTAACAATCTCAGAGAAATAAAAAGATACAAAACCCAAGCAAAACTCACAAGAGGTTTCCTCATTTACTTCCAGCTTCCAATTCTAGTGCAACATATTTACTGTGATAAAAACTGTTCTTTCCCCCCAAAATTCCCAGACTTCACAATACTCAGCACTGGGGAGGTCACACCTCAGATCCTGGGGTCAGTTTTGGCCCTCTCATTCCAAGAAGGACCTTGAGGGGCTCGAGCGTGTCCAGAGAAGGGCAACGAAGCTGGGGAAGGGTCTGGAGCACAAGTGTGGTGAGGAGCAGCTGAGGGACCTGGGGGTGTTGAGCCTGGAGAAAGAAGGCTCAGGGGAGACCTTCTCACTACCTACAACTACCTGACAGGAGGTTGTAGCCAGGTGGGGTTGGTCTCTTCTCCCAAGGAATAAGTGACAGGACAAGAGGAAACGGCCTCAAGTTGCACCACAGGAGGCTTAGGTTGGATATTGGGAAAAACTTCTTCCACAAAACGGTAGTCAAGCCCTGGAACTGGCTGTCCAGGGAACTGGGAAGTCACCATCCCTGCAGTTATTGAAAAGACAGGTAGATGTGGTGCTGAGGGACATGGTTTAGTGGTGGACTTGGCAGTGGTTGATCTTAAAAGATTTCTTCCAGTCAGAACTATTATGGGATTTTGTGAGAGTCATTCAGCAATTACGCCCTGAACAAGCACAGCATCACTCACACACTAAATTACCTCTTACCACCAGTATCTAAGAAGCCATGCTACAAAACTTGCCAGATTTGGCTACAGATTCCTCAATTTCAACCAAAACCTTCACCTGATCTCTTAAGAAGTCAGCCAAGACTTCTAAAAAGCTAACGTCCGTGTGATGTGCAATGAGGAAAATCAAGCTCCAGGGCATGTTCTCCCAACTGTTGTGTCAGGCACGTTGGCTTCACTCCAATCCAACCACAGCCCATGATGATTTGATGGGGTGTACAAGTTCAACACACGCCTCAGCTCAAATGATTGAAGTCCCTGAGAAACCATATGCGAGAAAGCAAGCATTGCAGTGCTGTCTTCCAGCCTTCCCATCCAATGGCTGAGGATGCCATAATCATCCCTAGGCAAAAACATTTGGCCCCTTCTCTCCATGAAATGTTCACCAACATCACCATCACACAGGAACTGCTGAAGAACTGTGGTTATAATCTAATTACGGGGGATGCGTGTAAGAGAAGGGAAAGGACCTGAGCTCTTCCTGGCATTCAAGTCATCAAGGGCATCTTATGCACATCATCTAATGAGACAAAGAGACACCACAAGCCACATGTGGTGCCCAAGTTGGACAGTAGTGTTGATCTGCTTGAGGTTAGGAAGGCTCTAGAGAAGGATCTGGACAGGCTGAATCAATGGCCCAAGGCCAACTGTATGAGGTTCAACAAAGCCAAGTGCTGGGTCCTGCACTTGGGTCACAACAACCCCATGGAATGATACGGGCTTGGGGATGAGCGGCTGGAAAGCTGCCCAACGGAAGAGGACCTGGGGGTGTTGAATGGCAGGTGGCTGAATATGAGCCAGCACGTGCTCAGATGGCCAAGAAGGCCACCAGCATCCTGGCTTGTATCAGGAAAAGCGTGGCCAGCAGGACTGGGGAAGGCATTGTACCTCTGTACTCGGCACTGGTGAGGCTGCATCTCAAACAGTGGGTTCAGTTTTTGGCCCCTCACTCCAAGAAAGACATTGAGGGGCTGTCCAAAGAAGGACAACGAAGCTGGTGAAAGGTCTAGAGCACAAGCCGTAGGACAAGCAACTCAGGGAACTGGGGTTGCTTAACGTGGAGAAAAGGAGGGTTAGTGGAGACCTTCTTGCTCTCAACAACTCCCCGAAAGGAGGCTGTAGCCAGGTAGGGGTTGGTCTCTTCTGCCAAGGAACAAGCAATAGGACAAGAGGAAATGGCCTCAAGTCGCATCAGGGATAGGTTTAGGTTGGATATCAGGAACAACTTCTTCACTGAAAGGGTTGTCTGACTTGTACTGATGGACACAGGACCAGCTTGGACAGTCACAGAACCAGAACCGTGAAACCATGGCTTTGGTTCTCTCAATTTACTGCTGCTCCCTTCCCAGTAGCGCCACCAAGAATTCAGTAACCAGGACTAGGAAAATGTAACAATAAACCAAAAGGTGATTCATATTTTCTCCAATTTCTTACTGCAAGGTTTCAAACAGCCAAGCCTCCTATCACCAGCTTGAAGAGAAAAGTCAAAGCAGCACCAAATCAGCTGGCACAAGCTCCTTGATTTCCAGACGATGCTTCCAAAACTCCCAAACCAACTCTGCAGCCATCAGAGCCACCTCCTCCCTGGACAGCACCCAGGAATTCCTCGCAAACGAAACGCAACTGGACTTACTGCTTCTGCAGCCCTTGAAATTCAAGTCACAGAGGTGATGTTCCCCTTCAGTTTGCCAACGCTAACCTAATATCTTCTTAAAAGTGCACACGTTCCACCTTGTTGGCTTCCAACGCTGATTTACCAGCTCTGCTCAGCTCCAGAATAAAGGAGACGCGCGTGCCCTCCGGGTGAAAATCCCTCGCTGAAATCTTGATTCCAAACACGCTGCTTGGGAGCCTCGCGCGCCTTGCCAAAAAAAAAAAAATCGCCTTGAGGTTGGCTCTTAAGACGGCAATTTGCATATCAACATTTTGCTGCAGAGCTTACCCAACGTCCCCGCTATTATTTTAATACTCAACTGTGGGCGGCCCCCCGAGCGGCACGCAGAAGCGCACGCTAAAAATACTCCTGCCTTCCCCACCGGCTCCGCACGTGACCGCAGCGAACGCCGGCTCGGATGGAAAACCGGGAGCGACGGCATCCATCCGCCTCATCGAGGAGGATGCGCAGCCTCCCGAGCGCTCAAAAAACACGCTAAGCAGCAGAAAGGTCCCTCTGCGTGGATGGAGGGAGGACACAGCAGCAGTTGGAGGAGGAAGGCTGCAGAAAGACCCGGTTTTGCAGTCAAGGAAAGTAGGAAAGGTTTCTCCGAGCGCAAGACATACTTGAGGAAACAACAAAAAAAGAGGTAATAAAGCAGGCGAGGGAGGCATCGCCCGGGACGTGAATTTAAGATGATGCTGAACAGAGGAAAGGAAAGAAACCTGACGCACAGAACAGAAGCGATCCCAAGCGCGGCCCGATTCCTGTCCCAGAAGGGAGATCCTGGTCCCGCCAGCAGCGCCGCGTTGATGAAAGCGCAGGAGAAAACACGGATTGCAGGTTCTTCCGCGCCCTCCTTGCCCAGCAAACCCCAGTCTCGGCGGTTGGAGTTATTTTTGGCGAGGTGTAAACAGGTCCGGGAAATGAAGGTGAAAAGCAGAGTTCTTTACGAGGTGGAACACAGGGAGCCAGCATCAGAGCCCAGCTAACAGGTCACCCTCATCTGCTCAGGAGAGTAACTTTACCAAGTGGTGTGCAGGCAGCCAGGCAAAATAACCAGCCTCCGTCTGCCCAGGAAGGCAAGGAATGGAAATGGAGCAGGATCAACCAGCAGAAGACATTGCTTTGGTCAACTACGAGGGCTTTATCATGGGGTTGGTAGGCTTTGAGATGATGTCCATCAAGATGAATGGAAACGGAGCACGATCAACCACCAGAAGACATTGCTTTGGTCAACTACAAGGGCTTTATCATGGGGCTGGTAGGCTTTGAGATGATGTCCATCAAGATGATGTTCACCCAGTCCTTAACCGACCATGACAACTACCTGCCTCTCTGGGTAGTTCCCCTCCAAGGGGACACTGCACACCAATGGGGCTGGAGAAACCAGCAGCATCTCAAGCCCACAAAGCAACCGCTCAGGAAAACACAAAAGCTCTTTCTGGTCTTACAAGGAGCCAAAGGAAAAGGGATGGTCAAAGCCAGGAGGTGCAGGGAGGCAGGAGACAAGTGCCCCAGGGACAGGAGGACCTCCAGACGGCGTTCTAGTAGACTCCGTGTTAAATGCCTTGCAAACAGGACTAGGACCCCCAGCTCTGTTTCCAAGTATAGGATCATACTAAATTCTAATTAATTTAACAAAGGATGGCAAACAAAACACGTTAGGAAAGGAAATGGACAAAGAGAGTAGAGTGAGCCCGTAGACCTCAGGGCCTGTGGAATATCCCTAACAAAGAAAACTCAGATCTGTCTAAATAATGATCGAATGATAGAATCATTGAGGTTGGAAAAGACCTCCAAGATCATGAAGCCCAACCATCAACCCAACACTACCATGAGCACTAAACCATGTCATGCAGTGCCACGCCTACACATTTTTTGAACGCCTCCAGGGATGGTGATGCCACCACTTCCCCGGGCACCCTGGTCCAATGCTTAATCACTCTTCCAGTAACGACGTTTTTCCTAATATCCACTCTAAACCTCCCTTGGCGCAGCTTGAGCCCACTTCCTCTCCTGCTATCGCTTGTTACTTGGGAGAAGAGACCAACATCCACCTCTCTACAACCTCCTCTCAGGTAGTTGTAGAGAGCAATAAGGTCTCCCCTCAGCCTTTTCTTCTCGCTAAAGAGCCCCAGTTCCCTCAGCCACTCCTCATAAGACATGTTCTCCAGACCCCTCACCAGCTTCGTTGCAAAGAGGAAAAAAAAAACCCACATTGGTTTCCACACACAAACAATTAACGTAGAGATATTTCCCTGAGAGGAGAAAAAAAACCAAAACCACAGCACTGAAATCTCTTCCATTGTCCCATATTTGGGGCAGAGTAGAAGAAACCCATCTGTTCGA
The DNA here is from genome assembly GCA_033124195.1 of Coracias cyanogaster. Classification (NCBI taxonomy): domain Eukaryota; kingdom Metazoa; phylum Chordata; class Aves; order Coraciiformes; family Coraciidae; genus Coracias; species Coracias cyanogaster. The sequence continues at coordinate 15,745 of JAVSBS010072457.1, forward strand.
CGCTCTAAAGATGATAATCAGGAAAATACCCGTAGTGCGACTGTCAATCTGTTGTCTTCCAGCTGAAAGGCAAGCCAGTCTCAGCAACCCGTTCTACTGTAATACTGCAGCATGGTTTACACCTCTGGTTGAGATGCATCTCCAAGGGATCCATTCTGGCATTTGACTAGGAGTGCAATCCATTCATTTTTAGAAGAACGACTCATATCTGCGAAACCTCCCTGCGGTGCACGACCGATACTTAAGAAGGCTTTGGAACGCCCGCGCGGTCGTTCTCTAAAACAGAGGTGTCAAAGAAGTCTAGGACGGCATTTCTGGGGCTTTGACGCCCACATTTTGCCCCCTACTTCCATCTCCAGACACTTGCAGTTAATGGAAGGTTCTTGACAACATCACCACCACACCTGGACAAGCACAAATAAAAAGCTGCATAACACTGACTGCAGTAAATTAATGTGATTTTCAACAGCAGATGGTGTGTACGAGGCAAAACCGATCTCAGACCTCACAGTGATCACATAAAACAGACGCTCAATTAATCAAAAAGATCAGATCATGATGAAAACACTAACATCTTCTCTCAGCTGCCACATCTACATGGAAATATTCAGCTGAGGGTTG
>JAVSBS010072458.1:0-16219 GCA_033124195.1 Coracias cyanogaster
TTGTGTCCAGCAGGCGATGCTGGCACCACAGTGGGCAGTGGAGGAGCTGGGCCCACAGGAACCTATGACAGGACTGTCTGAAAGAAGGCTTCTGAGGGGATGTTGCTGAGTTCAGTGTTGGCCTGTGTGATCAGGCAACTGATGGGTAGCGTAAAGTGATGATGATGGCTGAACCAGCAAAACATATGGTAAAGCAAATGAAATGCAGGCTTGCATTAGCAGGCACTAGCAGCTGGTTTCTCTGCATCCCTAGATGAGGTGCAGCTCTGTGTGGCTGATGACTCTTCAGGAAGCCGTGTTGGGCAAAGAGTTCCAAGTGTGCAATTAGCCAATAGGCAGTTAAATGGATTAGCAACATGGGGAACCAAATGGCTTTAGTTTAGGACTACAGGATCCTGAATGAATTAGGTAGCAAAGCATGGGTTGTGTCCCGTGCCCTGGATCACCGGAGGGTGATAGAGGGGCTCTGTGCAATCCTCAACTGGGCTATTTTTCTGCTGCCTCATGGAGGTCTCTGTTCCAGTTTGTGTGTCCTCTTTGGGGACTGGCACTGTGATGTGCTTGAGTGTCTGGGACGCCTCATCCTTGTCCTCTAGGGCACACCTGCATGTTGGAGCTTTTGCCTGCATCTGTTTGTATCATGAGTGTCCAAGAAGCATCCCAAAGTCCTTTTTTCAACCCTTACAGAAGTTAAAATATCCTCTATGACTAAAATATTCTCTGTGAACAGCAATTTGTATTCCACTGCTTTATTGAAGAAGCACTGGAAAAAAGGCTTTTGTCTCATCCCGGTCTGGTCTGGAAATGTCTGAGGTGGTAGGTAGGTAGGTTTTCACTTCATAGAATTAGGGTTGCTCAGAATGGAGATAATTTTATAATTTTGTAGAAGAATTTGAATAAAAATATCAAATGTTCAGGTCTAAAACTTACTTTTTCGTGAAAATAGTTAGAACAAGGATATTTTCACTGGGGACATCAATTTTGTGAAATCACTGCATTCTCCATCAAAAAAAAATTGGCAAGCTGTAGTTAAGATACTCTATCCACCAGTCTGAAAGCCCTTGATACCCACATATTACCTGGTAATGCTTAGCCAGCAGCTCTTAATATAGTACCTCTGTAAATGAGAATAGTGTTCTTAAGCCCTACAATGTTTTAGATTTCTTTTTGAAACACCTCAGCATTTTCTCCTCCAGCTGACCCAGTCCCCATGGTTACCTTGACACCAACAGTTGTTGCTAGATCAAAAGAAGCTGTGTTTTGCTCATCTCACTTATTTACTTTGAGGTCCTAAGTGAGCTTTGGAGCCCTTTTGCCTGTCTCAGTTTCACAGTGTATTTTCACGCTGCTTGAGTCACCTCATGAAGTGCCACTTGTGGCTAATGCAAACCGCTTTGGGCTCATCAGAGAGAAGCTGCAATATAATTATTAGTCCAAATTATTACTGTCATAATTTTCCCTGACCTTAGTATTTCTGAGTCTGTATGTTTATGCTTTAAAGTGGAAAGGTGTAATTTGCTTTCCCAATTGCTTTCATAGGTTTTTTTCAGAAAACACATCTTTAAGGAAACTGAGATTTTTGTTCCAGGTGTCGGCCTCTGCAAGCAGCAATGCAGAAGACTTCCACTGCAACCGAGATTTTGGAAAATGTAGATGCTGAAGCCACAGGCTTGTCTACCTTGCGTGTTTTTGTATCTTAACAGCTCCTCTCTGCTTGTCTTTCATGGCATTGAGGTGCATGCCCTGCACACTACTTTTGTTGCTCTGGGTAATTTGATCTATTCTTCATGATGGCAACTCAGTGGAGTAAGGGCTGTAGAAGGTGGTATCCCTCTCAAAGCCATTGGGCTTCTGCTGATTAGGGGACAGTGTCTAATGAATAACAAAAAGTCAGGGAAGTTTGATGTTCCCTAGGGCTAGGCAAAACAGAGGCAGATGGAGAGAGGCAGGTAAAACAGTATCTGTACCCCTCCTGTTGTCTGTCAGCTTTTTTCTCCCTTTTCCTATCCCTGAAAATTCAGGATTGATAAAAATGAGCATTTTTTTAAAGCTCTGTATAAGCTCACTGGCTCCATACATGTCTGCTGGGCTCTAATTAACATTTACTTTGTGCCCTTGAGCCGTTTCCCTCACAGGCTCAGATGCCACGCAGTATCGATCGCCCTTGCCCCATGCACAAATGAGGTTGCCATGGGGAAAGCCCAAGGGCTCCCAATCCAGCAGAGGTTCCTGCGAACAGAAAAGAAGCTCCCTGCGTGCCAGGAGGCTGCTGCAAAGGGCTGTGCTGCTCAGTAAGCAAGCCATGTGAAGGGAAATGTGCAGAGAGGAATAGCTGAGCAGGTTTCTGGATACAAGCATGTAAATTGGTATGATTTCCATCCCTGCTGCAGGCAGAAGAAAAGCCCTGCTCAGCCTGTGCTCTTGCCTGCAGTGCCCTGTGGTTTCAAAGCAAAGTGTGGAAGTTTAGCCAAAGAAGTCCAAGATGTGTTGGTTGAGCTAGAAAGGCCATGCTTCACATCTATTCAAAGCAGTTTGTTTAGTTAGCTTGTGGGTGATGACTGGACTGTTGTTTGTTGGGGGGAACTGGTGGAGGTGCTTGGCGTGCTATGGATGGATGCCTAAGAGAGAGGGTTTGACCTCCTAGCAAGGTTTATCCCATTGCTGTCTTAAGGAAAGGCATGATAGCCATCACCAGGTTCATTTCCAGGATGCATGTGAGCACATGGACATTGCCCCTTCCTCATGTCACATAAAGTGTCATGACAAGGGTGTGCAGTTGTCATAAGGGCACAGCCCTGTGGGTGATGCTGCTGTAGGTGAAGTGTGTCTGATGACCCACGTTATGCTCAGGAGGGAAGGTACTCTGTTCCCAATTATGGCTGGAAGTTTTCTCTTCCTTTTAGAAAGGATGAAATAAAACTTTGTCTTACTATTTTTAAGGCCAAGCATGTAGCCTTTCCACTATCTCTTTGGTTGAATCAGCTTCAGTATTACTGAGCCAAAATAAGAGTGTGTAAGCAGGTGCTCAGGGAGGGAGACTGGGCAGTAGATGCTCTTGGGTGGTCTTAGTTTCAGTGCTACTAATGCTGTTTTGCTGTAGAAGTGCACATTTTGAGACACTTCAGAGCTGGACTTTTTCGCTAGAGCTGAGTGAGCAGCTCATTGCTGCTCCCTTAATTAAAGGGAACAACCAAACACTGTATCAGGGAAAGTCCTTTGGAGAGCTACTGCCACCACTATGTTATGGTAACATCCCTAGCTGACAGCTATGCCAGCTCTGTTAGATGATGCACACAAGTGCAGGAAGAGACAATTCCCTACCTTAAAGGTCTTATTGCCTTAAAAGTGAATAGGGAGAAAGGTGAGAAGCCAGCATTTCTGTTGTTCTTATTTGCAGGCAGGAGCTGAAGCAGATTAAGTCTTGCCTGAAGCCTGCAACATGGCTAAGACAGAATTTTCCTTGTGTCTCCTAAAGCAGTGCTGGAGTCTGCGGGCAGCCCTCTGCCTCGTTTGCAGCAAAAGCGAGAAGCCCTTTGGGAGAATTCTCCTGTTCCATGCAGGAGATGTCACATTTGGAGACTCATTTGCTGCAGTCAGCTCATTTTCTGCCGTTCTGCGATATATGGGGTTGTTATTTTCCCACATATCTGATTACTCAGCCGTGGAGAAGCTGAGAGAATTGCGTGGTTTAAGGTGACTCATTGTAGGGCTGAGTCCTTTACTCCTACAGCACCAGTACCACCGGGGTGCCTCAGCAGTGACAGGAAGATGCTTCGCTTTGGGCTTTGCGGCTGCTTTTACCAAGTGACATGATAGGCACCTCCTCAAATCACAACAGGGTGCGTGTGCTGCCTTTGCTAGTTAGGAGAAGGATTACTAAGTCCTGCAGATGATTTTCTGTGGTTTATTTAGTTTGTTGTTGGTTTTGGGTTTTGTTTTTTTTCTGTTTGTTTGTTTGTTTTTTCCCCTGTAGGAACTGAATTATTGCACATGTTGACAGCCAAAGAGCCCATTCCCACTTATCTGTTGGCTGGTAGCTTGGATTCAATAGCTTAGGACTCAGTGCTTAGTGTCTGAATTCCTTTTCTCACCATGACACTCTCCATCCAAATCACTGTAAAGACAGGTTGAGCTGCTGTTCCTGATGGTGAACAGAGAACCTCAAGTGAGCCTTTGCACCTCTGCACCAAATTTCTCTCTTGTTGTGTATACAGGTGTTTATAAGAGCAGCCAGCAGTGACCTTGTTATGGAAGATTTCCAAACTAGACTTGGAAATGATGAAAGTATTATTATTTTTACATTTGAAAGTAGCTTTTGAGTGAACACAAGAAGAACAAAACACAGTAGCCAAACTAAATTTCTGCTGTGAGTTGCATATTGCATAATTATCCACAGCAGAGGGGTGAGACAGAGAATATTTGTAATGGGGGTGGTGGAGAATTCCAGTTTGGCAGCATTTAGTGGAGAGTGCAGCAGCTGTGGCTGTGCCACACTGGAGAAGGCCAGGCTGAAGGAATTAACTCTCCTCTTTTCCTAACCTGGCCTGAATGTGGTGCTTTCTGTAGGGCTGGTGTGGACTTACACTGATCTAACAAAGAGGGGCTCCAAGCTCACCTTGCTGAGCTAAGCAATTTGCCATGCAGAGATGTCATCAAATCCTGCAGATAAGGGGGTGGAAACTTCCTCTTCCCTTCTGTAAGCTCCCAGCAGATGCATGCTTTGCTGTTTGCTTGTGCGTTGTGCACGGTTTACGGGATAATTCTCACGCAGAGGTCACGAGCAGGCTGGGAAGGACCAGGAGCATGTTACAGTTCAGAGGGTGTCCTTGTCTGAATATCTGGGTGCTGCTGAGGTCCCTCAGGTGCTGGCGGCTGCAGCACCCACGGAGCTGCATGCCAGCCCAGCAAGCAAAAGCTAGTCCTTGCCTCTCAGGCTCAAGATTTCTTCAGAGAAGTGGTTGCTATGCAGCCTTGTTTATTCTTGGTATGTGACATTGTTTGCCTGCTGAGCTCGTACACCTGGAAGGGGGAGCCTGCTGTCCTCCTGGAGAAGGGCTCCAGCTTGACAAATGGCTGTCACTGCTTCCACGTTTGGAAACACAGGCTCTGGAGCAGAAGAAATCCTTCTTCCTTTCTGGGAGGCAACCTGCAGCAGGACTTTACAGCACCTGGGGTGATGACAAGCATAACAACGTGGGGTTAGATTTCCAAAGTGACGGACCCGCATGTTTGTGAAGGAGGTTGGTGGATAGCCCTGTGTCCTGCGCTGTTGCTTTCTCAGCAAGGTGGTGCTTCAGCAGGGGCTGGCAGGAGACAGGCAGGGGGGTTGCTTTTACAGTCCTCTGGTGGAGGGTGCTTGCTGCAAGTGTCTCTCCTAGAAGGCAGTAAAATCTGGGAGAAAAAGTTAATGATTATTCCTTTTATTTTTCTCTTTTCAAAAAGTTGTTTTGAAAACTCCTACAGCTACACGAGGGAAGCCTCTGCTGGGTGACTCCAGCTGTGTGGCAGAGAGTTTGGGTGTCATTTAAAAGAGACACTGTCCTGGGAGGTGTGGAAGAAGAACACTGCTTAGGGTGGCTGATGGAAGAAGGGGAGAGGTGGACAGACAGGAGCAGCAGAGCAGATGGGATGGTTTGTTGGTGGGGAAGCTCCTCTTCATAATGAAAGTGACAGCCTGGCCTCTGCCACACCATGGGAGGCAGAGCGAGAGCTTCCACCTTGTCTCAGATGCTGCGCTTGGGCTTGTGAGGCTTCCTCAGCTGCTGCCTGTGGGCAAACAGGGAAGTCCCCACTTGGCTCCTGCTCAAACTGCCCTTGCTCTGACCAGGGCCAAAAAGCAAAAACTCTACTTTTGGTCACAGGGGATCATGTTATTTTCCAGGTAGAATCAAGGAAGGTTGAAGTCAAATCAACTTTCTGAATTGGCTTATGCTGAGGTTTAGGAGCCGTTATGGCTCCTGGGGGTGACGGTTCATCCCTGCAGGCTGATCATCAAGTCTGCTCTTGCCAATGGTCTAAATGTGTTTCAATAAGTTTAACCTTGGCATCGCCCTCCAAAGGATGTAGGAAACAAGTGGAATCATTTTGCTCCAAGCGAGAAGAGGAGAAGCGAACTTTAGTGAGCTCACAGGCTCTCTGATACGTAAATGCCTAGTCCCAAAGCAATATCACTCTGGTGAACAAACTTGCCTCCAGGTTAGCCTCTGTTCTCAGAGGGGTTTATTACTAGAAGAATGAATCTCTGAAAATTGAATCTAAGAAAGATGGAGAAGGATGAGGAGGGAAGATCCACAGTCTAACACATCTTTAATTTCTTTTGGGGTGCAGAGATGCTGGCCTGCCACAGAAGCAGAGGAGGAAAAACCAAACTCTCTGAAGGATTGAGCTACTGGGACTCTGCTCATTATCGGAGGTGTTTGCTGGTTACTCCCTCCCTCTGTTTCTCTTTTCTCTCTCTGGAGAGAATGCCTTTGCTTCACTTTTTTTTCATTCCCTTTCTTCCTGGTAATATCCACCTCTAACAATTTAGCAAGTTGGGGCTCTGCTGCAGAGATCGCTGCTGTAATAACAATGGTAACTGCTCATATTTGCATAATATCCATCACCTCGGGACCTTTGAGAGCTTTGCAAAGCTTCCAAGCAGCATTGGCATTTTTCCAGTGGAGATATTGACCTGTAAGAAACTAAAATTGACTTCTTCAAAATCTGTGGCCTGCAGAGGTCATGTTTATATACTCCTAATTTTTTTCTGGCCTTAAGATTTACATCTCTATTTCTCTGCAGGCCAGGCAATGAATCAGCAGCAGAGCTAGCCCTGCTTCTGCAGTCTTCCCCTTTTCATGCTGTTCTTTGGCTTTGTTCACTTTCGGACGTTGGAAGTGATGGCAGTTGGGAAACACGGTGTTTTCTGTCAGGTCAGTGAGCCCATATCTGACAGCTCTTTTTTGTGCCCCTTCCTGGAAGCATTTCAGTTTGTTGCAAAGACAGTCTGTTACTCCTTTACTTCTTGAGGGCCTCCAGCTCACCCAAGGTAGATGCTGCCAGCTGGTAGGAAATAGACGTTTGTCCACCTTGACTAAAGATCCTGCATTGAGCCTTATGGGCATACTGGTGTGGGGCTCTGAGCCCCCTGGTGTGGGGATCAGACACAAGACAGCCCCTGTGTTTAGCAGGCTTCAGCCTGTGGGCACTTGAACACTCTAGAGTTTTAAATGACTGTGGAGTTAGGTGATCGCTTGTAGGTTAGAAAGATGGAGGCTTTAAATGTTTCAGTGATGCCTGAATGGGGGACCTAGGCCCTGAGCAAGACAGGGGTGCTTAAATACTGCCAAAACCAGGGAATAAATTCTAAGTAGTAGGACCTGTTGTATTTCAAGGTTCCTCTAGCACTAAGAACAGGAGTGGGACTTCAGTGGACTAGATATGAGAGTAATAAAATGGTCAATTAAACTGGTCTCATTAGAGGATATACTCCTGCTTTTGCATGTCAGCTCTGCACCTCATACTCCCAGTGCTTGTTACTCATAATGAAAAATTCCAATACAAAATGGGGATCCCATGTTGCAGCTGAATGCAATTGCTTTAGCTCATTGAGAATTTCCCTGCCTGATGATTACCCAGGAACAGGACAGAGCCCTTAGGAGTTATCTTGGATTTATGCAGCTGTTTGTGGAAACCTGCTGTATTCAGAGTGCTTGGAGTTGGTTTGCACCTTTATGAAAAATGTATGGCACAATATACAAGGCCTTCCCAGGAGAAAACTACTGGCCAGGGAATGTATTTTAGTAGCCTTCTGGGATGGCATCACACAGGAGTGTGGAGTGGGAGACCCCTCTCCCCAGGGCAGCTGAGAAGAAGGCACTGAGGGTGATGAGCCTGATATTTCTAAGGAAAATTCTTCTATAAGAAACAGACAGGCCTAGCATTTCAAGACATAGGCCATTGGTTGGACTTAATTTGAGGATATATTAGTTTAAGGTGCTGTTAGGACTGTTTCTGTACCCAAGCTTTGAGTGTTGGTCATCTAGAGCCTTTCCTAGAGTCCTTCATAGCAGAAGTCCTATGTGCCAGGAACACCTGCTCTCAGAAGAGAAGCATCAGCTGATAGTTATGTGGTTTTCTAGCACTTGCCCCAGCAGAATTACTGCTGTCAGCTAACTGATGTTCATGCTGCATTAGCACCTGGAGGCCCCTCAGGGCAAGGACCTATCTGCATGAGGTACTCTGCAGACCCTTGCATGGGCTCAGGATCTTGCAGTTTCAGGGTCTTCTTCAAACTGGCTTGGTAAGGAGGGGGAACCTTTTGACACTTTTGATCAAGGCTGGGTTATGCTCAAGGCAAAGGTGTGTCGGTGTACTTGGCTCCTTCTCTTCTCATTGTGTCCAGCAGCCACAGGTGCCCACAGAGCCATTGATCAACCACTTCTGGGGAACCGTTGTCTTCCGCCACAGCTCCAGTGGAGACCGTTGTGGTTCTCAGTGGGAGAAAACTTGTGTACAGTACTCAAATAACCATGGCATCCAGCACAACACCTCATTAGAGCTGGAATGAGGGATTGTTCAAGTGCTTTTTGAAGGAGCTAATGAGGTTTGGCATTCATACCAACATACTCCTAACTCTTGATTTGCTGCCCTGGGTAAGCTGCTGTTTGTGGTTACTCTTGTTTCATGGTTGAGCAGCCCTGCTCTGCTGAGGAGCAGCCATTGTAGGAGCTTTTGATATGGACATTGAAGTTTAAGATCTTCCAAATGAAAGCTGAGGGCAGAACTTTTAAAAAGAGCATCACATGAGTGATGCTTTTCATGTGAATCTTTTGACTGCACTCCTTGTCATGCACAAAAAATATTTGAGGAATCAAGTTTCCTGGTTCAGAAATTCCTCAAAAGAGTTAAGTTCAATGGTAAGAAAAAAAGGACTTTGGATGTATAATCTGGCTTGGATCATTGTGCAGAAAGATGCAGGAGCACTTGTTGTGAGCTGTGTGTCTAACCTAAGCCACTTTGACATCAAGTGCTTAGAAAAGTGGGGAGAGATGCAATTAGTAGCACAGGGATCTGCCTCATGAGTCTCCCACAGGCCTGGGGAAACTGCACAGTTCCACTGGGCGATGGCTTCTGACTCTACATAAAAACTTCAGGCTACAGATACATCATAGCCCTGTAAGCTGAAATCCACTGGTTTCATTTTATCCTCACAACAAGCCCCCAACTGGTGGGATACTGGGTTCAGCCACACAGCGGCTCCAATCCTGACGAGCTCTGTAGGGCTGTTGGCATCAGCATGTTTCACATAACGGTACTGTTTTTGCTGCTCTGGGAAGCCACCAGAGAAATGGCTTGTTGGGAAAGAAAGTAGTGATAGCATTAAATAATCTCTGTGTTCATTTACTGGGTGCTAATGATCCAAAGAAGCTGAAAATCCCAGAGGATGCATTTCATTTTGATTAATCCAACAGAAGGATGACAAGGAATACAGTCCCTGTCTACTGAAACATCACCAAAGCCTGGAGCTGTTCATAGGCAGCTGCGTTCCAGTTTTTCCTCTTCAAAAAGCCATCTTCTAACACTTTTTCCACTCAGCAGTGAACTGACCACTGTTATCCTCTCTACAGAGAATGGCACCAGCTTGTTTCCTATGCACCCATCAGCAGTGACAACAGATGAATCCTGCACACTCAGCGCTTCCCGCAGGCTGCAGGCAAATTGCTCTGCTGCTGTGGTTCTGGTTACAGTGGTTTTAGTGCAGGGGAGGAAGGGGTGGCCCTACATACCTGTACATTTGGGGTTTTTCCATATCATGTAGCTGGCCTGAATTAGGAACTATGGCCTGAATTTAGACAATTAAGGCTTTGGAGGCCACAGAGGTGCCATAAGTAATTCCCTTCCTAATTATACTTCATAGCACATTAGCATTTAGATAGGACAGCCTGGCAGAGGAAAGAACTGAGGCATGGAAAGCCTGGCTTTGTGTTGCAGGGTAAGTCAGTGGCAGGGGCAGCCTTCTATCCCAGCTCAGAATATCCTCCTTTATGGTGGTTACTGTTTTCTCTTGAGCATTTTTAGTACCTTAAGCAATGGGGCAAGCTCAGATTCATTTAGCAGGTGATCATAACTGGCCAAAGTTACCACTGACATTTCTTAGATATATACCCTAATCCCTGCTTTATGCTCTAGTCCCACTCAAAAGGAGTGGGACCTTCATGCCTTGTTTTAAAGTACACAATACAAAGACATACATTTGTATTTTTAAGGCTATTTAGTGCCTGCCTTTCATAAAAAGTAATGGAATTAGGCTCTAAAACCCCTTTAAGCACCTTCATTCCTTGACCTTAAGCTGTCTCTGTGGATTTATCTAGACTAACAAAAAGGCTGAAAGCCAGAAGTGGGCCCTTCTGAAATCACTTGCTTGACTCATGATGATAGCTTCAACAGCTTTTGAGCAGAGTTAAATCTCTGGGACAGGGGGTGGAGCAGTGCAGGGCCTTGCTGCAATAGGAACCATTTCTGTTGAAGTTTCTTTGAGAATACCGTATTATCTGATTGCAAGTTTGATTGATAGTAGATTACCTAAAGTGCTTGTACAGGCATTCTTTTGTTACTTGTTTTAAGCTTACAGAACACATTAATAGGGGACTGCCTTTCCTTCTTCCATGAAGTGCAGAGGCATTTGTCCTTCTGTAATAATTTAACTGCACAGTGCCTGTGATTGATCCTTCTAGCTGCACTTAGCTACCATGTGATAGTCATTCTGTTTGCTTTAGAGACACCTGTGCAAAAGAAGTTCACAGAATCCTTATATACTCACTGTAGGTAGCACTGACCCAAAGGACTGAGCACAACCTTCCTTTACTCTCCTATACCCTGCACACTGTAACCGTGTCTGCAGCTTCACTTGTCCCATGGAATGAGCATTTGCTGCTGTGGGGATGGCAGATGGTTTCTGGGTACCTGGCATCCCTAACTCTGGGTTGTGCTGTAGCCCTCAGGCCTTCTGAGGTGCTGCAGGTGCTGTAGGTACCTCCCCAACACTATACATGCAGGTGATGTAGCTACAAGGGCCCTTGATTCAAAAGCTTTTCTCCTTCCTTTCCCAACAGATGGCAGATTTGGAAGTCTGTGCCTTGTGGTTTGAGTTGTGGCTCAGAATTACTCATGCACGTGTCATAAAATCTTCTCTACCCCTTTCTACAGAAAAAGTCTTGCAGGCTCTTGGAAGTACTAGAGATAGGGGTATCCTTAGCCCGGTTCCCCCCCTTAAATCCAAGTGTGTTTGTATTAAAAAGGAGCAAACTCTTCCACCCCTCCTTTTTTTGGTTGTTCCTGGGGCAAGTGTCCTGTGACCTTACAGCTCTTTGTTAGCAAAGGTGTAAAGTGCTGCTGCTGCTGCGGCGCTGGGCTCAGTGGGAACAACTCCAAGGCCCTGCGCTGGGTCCAGCCGCAGTGGGCACGGTGAGAGCCTTGTCTCTGCTGCTGGGCTCCTCCAGGCACCGGGAGAGCAGCTGCTGGGGTGGAGAGACGTTACCCTGTTGTGCTGACGCAGCTCTTCCTCCAGCGTTTGGACTCTGTGGCCACCATTTGGACAGAATGTGGAAAATGCACAACTTGAATATACTTTTATGTTGTTTTAAGACCACCTGACTTGAGCAGTTTCTTCTGGAGGTTCCCCTGTGGGCAAGGCAAGGCCAGGGATGGGTGGCTGTCCCTTGCACCAGCAGTGTTGTTTTTCCATGGAGGCTCCTGCTGTTGCAGGGGACCCACCGGCAGCTGTATCAGGCCCAGCGACCAGCAGCACATGGAGCAGGCTCTCATTGGAAGAGCCCGTGGCCTCCCTGCCATGGCAGCACAAGACGATTTTGCAGCAGGTAAAGGGCTGCAGCCGACTGGAGACTTCTTCGGCCAGGCCTTGTTGCAGTCCCGTTCCTGCGGCCCTTGCCTGGAGGATGTTCAGTAGCAGCAGCGGTGCCAGTGGCCAGGAATGCTGCTCGGCTCAGGGAGGCAGAGCCTGTCCCAGAGCTGCATTCAAAGCGCTGATCACCAGACCCTGGAGACGCTGGCAAGTGTAGCAGCGACTCTTCATGCTGTTCCAGTGAGAGCCCAGCCTTAGAGGCTGGGTAACGGGGAAGATACTGGCCACGATAAGGGGCAGGGAAACACGCCATGTGTCATTTTGAATTTTCAAGAAGAGCTGAGATCAGAAATTTATGCTGGCAAGGCATGTTTATGTTGGTTGGGTGTCTCTGCAGTAAAAGAAAGCAGGGAACAAACCCCTGTAACAGTGAAGAACAAAGGAGAGAACATTTGCAGGGACAATTTGCATCCTACAGATAGAGGAATCAAATAAGCCCACTGAATATTGGGGCCATCTAATGCAGAGTGCAAACGTTCTTTGAGTTATAATCCCTGGTGATTAATTGTTTGTGGCCTTGTCCTTTCTTTGTTGTGAAGAGAAATACAAAACCCAACAACACCCAAACGCAAAGTTGAGTGGGAATTACTGAAACAAAGGACTTTCCACCTAGCTTTGGAAAGCATCTTCCCATGAGACATTGTTAAATTCAAGAGACTATGGTGAGTTGTCCACCCTGTGAAAGGACAGGAAAGAAATCCTGTAGTTGTGCGTGGGCAACTAGGAAAACAAGCAAATGGGTAGAACCTTCAGCCGTGGAAGTTCTGGAATGGAACCACCTTACCAGGCAGAGTACTGTGAGGTCAGACAGACCATTGCCAAGGCCACAACTACAGGTCACTACTGGTGACTGGAGTGTTGGTCTCCTGTGGAGGAGGGATGTCTGTTTATTCCTCTCCACGGCTAGTGCTTTGGCTTTGAGCCATTTGTTCTGTCCTTATTTTAAAGCGAAGCACCGGGCCCCACTGGACATCTACTCTGGGAGTGTGGCGGAAGCATTGACTCAAAGTCGCCATTTGCTGGCAGCAGCGGGACCGCTGAAGAAGGTGAGGCCGGAAAGAGGTTGAATAGGCAACGGGGGCCTCAGCCAAATGAAAAACCCCACCTGATTTCAGAGAGAAATGGTCCTTGGAGGTCAGGAACGTTCCCACTTCTACCTCTGCTTGCCATCAGATCTGACCTTGAGGGTGGCATGCTGCTGTAGAAACACTGGCAAGGTCTGCCTGCTTGCTGAGATGTCTTTCTGCTTTCCAGAAATACCAGTAGCACCACGTGCGTCTTGATGGGTAGTCTCCACAGAAGCCAAGGCCTGAAATGGACACCTTCTTTCCCCTCTTACCAATGGGGTCTTCAACCTTTCTCTCTTGGCTTGCTGTTCAGAAGAATTAAACTGATGCTGGTTTTACGATCAATAAAACCAAACTGATCTTCTGAATTATTCAAAACCCCTTGAAAACCTCACTCATTAGACGGGTTGATTGTCAAGTTGTGAGGTCAGCTAAGTCCCTTCTTCCCTTTTCCTTCATCTACAGCTTCTTTTCAGTCCATATTAACAACCCAGCTGAGACTGTGAGAGGGAAATGGAGTTGGGAAACTTCCATACCTGAGGGCCATCTCTCCCCTGGCTCGTTGGATCAGCAAGGCTAGTGTAAATGTCATTGGCATGGGGGTTGGAGTTGATCTCTCTTGTCTTTCTCACCAACCCTTGAACCAGGACCCCTGAGAAGGAGAGGCGAGCAGTGCTGACCTGGAAACCATGCATATCAAGGAGAAGGCGAAGACAATGAGGGTGTCTGAGGGTCTCTTAGCCTCACAGGGAGGTAAGAGGGGAACCTGCCTGCTCTTTTGTGGGAAGAAGGGTCTTTTCCCAGCCCAGAGAGCCTGTTCCCAGTGAACCGTTCTCCCTTGCGTGTGCCCCCCTGCAATAACCTGCCCGGCTCTGCGTCCCCTGCACAGCCCTCCTGTTGCTGTCGGGGCGTGCAGCCGTGGGGCAGGGAGAGGAGCAGGAGGGTGTATGTGCAGGTGACTTCTTCTGGGCAAGAACAGGTCCGTGGCCTCCACGGACCAGAGTGTTCCGCTGGTGTCTCTGGAAGTGCGCAAGTGCTCTCCGCTGGCCTGCTTCAAGCGGCTGCCAGCGTGAGCATGTTTCCCTGTGTGGTTATTTAGAAGTTTCCAAGAGATGTGCCCCATGAAGTAGCTGGCGTCAGGTGCTTTATGTTTGTGGTGCTGCTTCTATTACGCTTTGTGTGTCTGCTTTGCAGGCCTGACTGACTGCAGTGTTCCTGAGTGGGTTACCCTGAAGCCAGTAGTTTCCAGACCATATTCCCAGAGGCTCCTGGGATGCTCCACACACCTGCCTCCCATCCAGAGAAGCCTTTCTCCTTCAGAGCTCATCAGGAGGAGCAAGAGAGAGCAGGAGCATGGGGAAAATGGCACAGGCTGTGATGACAGTGATGAGAATAACAAGGAGCTGATATCTGAGGCAAGAGAATATAAGGTAAGGAAACCAAGCTGAATCACCTGTGGTGGCTCTTCAGTTTATCTCCTGTAGGCAGAGCTCTGAGCTCTTCTTTCCCTGTGGTGTGAGCCGAGGGAAGCAGCCAAGCCAAGGAAGAGCTCAGCTGGACATTGCTCTTCAGGCTGTCTTTGCAATGTGCGTAGTGCAGACCTCACGTCCTCAGGTTTTGACAGCGTGTAAAATGACTTTGTGGGGACTTGGCTGGAGTTCAGCGATGGCTGGTAGGTGCTTTAGGGACAGGGAGAGGATAAACCCATTCCCGTGCCATCAGAAAGGCAACAGCACCCCCAAACATCCTTATGCCAAGCAGATGGATGCCAGGTGGGAATGCAGCTGCTGCTAGAGAGGTGAGCGAGGGCAGAGAGCTGCCAACAGTGTGCAACATCTCCCCCAGGCCATCTCCCTCACCGCTTCCCTTTGCATTGCCCATCCTAGGCCAAGCTGCTCCACCAGTCTGACTTCTCTTTTCCTGCCAAGCCCTAGCTAAAAGCATGGCTAAACTTTGTGTGGTACCAAAGGGGGAAGGCTGGAAACTCGAGCTGAGCACTGTGTTCTGCTATTTCCAGGCTTCCCTGCTGCCCTTCTATTGTGGTCAGAAGGATGGGAAGTTGTCACGGGGAATGACGTTTTTACCTCCTATCCCCAAGCCAGCGGGATCATCTAATGGGGCTCCTGGCAGCACTGCAGTGCCTCTCCCAAGCTCTCAGCAACAGGAGGCCCTGGAGATGAGGTAAGCCAAGGTGTCTGCTCCTCCAATATGCCGTTCACCTCGCACTTCTCATCTTGTGAGGTTATTTTCCACAGTCAGCTCTCCAACACCTTTGCGCAAACTTCTGTGCATTCACCATTCTGGGTATCTATGGTGATCCAGCACCATGTCAAAACCAACATCATGCACTTGAAGAGCAGGAAGAGGGGATGGGGAGGCAGGACTTCAGAGGACCTTAGAAGCAGGTCCTCTGCTGCACTCCATTACCAATTCATTCTGTAATTTATGCAGTGCCCTTTGGGAACTCTATTGCATGGCTCCGAAGACAGCATCTGGTTTTGTGTGTCACCTTTGACTGCCAATTTCTGTACCTGCAGGGATATGCTGACTACTGTAGAGCTGTCTGCAAACTCAGATGCTTCTTCTGTAAATGTCACTCATAACTTCTCCGTGTCTGGGCCTTCCCTGTGAAATGAAAGCCCAGATAAATCTTGTTTTATCGAGGCACAATGCTATAGATGTTTACTATTTACCTATGGTTTCAAGATCAAAGGGGGCAAGGTGCTAGAGAACAGTAACAGGGCTGTAACTGATGGAGAGATACTTGCTTGGATACGCGTGGGGAAACGTAGCTGTCAATCTCAGCCTAGTTCTAACAATCTATAAGGACTCATAGAAATATAGTTCAAATCAGAGCAGCCACGCTAAGAATGTTTGCCTGCTTTAATGCTACCTGCCCCTTCTCTTTCTATCTTCTCATATATTCTTTTCTTCTTGATTTTCTCAAGGCCAAGATCACGCAGCAGAAGTGCAGGGAAGGCCCTTATATCTTCAGGTAGGTGCACGGCATGGCTGTCCTAAAATGACTGTAGGAATCCTGACCCACGGGTGGCACTGGGCAAGTTTGGTTGAAAACCATCCTGTAACTTTTTTCAGTTCCTTAATGTGCTCAGATGGCTCCCACAAAGCCCAGTCACTGGCACATGTACTCTGTGATGCAGTGAAAAGGACTCTTCTCTGCCAAACACAGATGCTCACCAGAAGCCAAAGGCTGAGGCCTTTATCATGCAATAGGATTGGGTCTGAT
>JAVSBS010072459.1:0-16162 GCA_033124195.1 Coracias cyanogaster
CATCCCTGGCTATCCCTCCTGCATCCCTGGCGATCCCCCGTGCATCCCCTGAGCATCCCCCCTGCATCCCTGGGTATCCCTCCTGCATCCCTGGCTATCCCCCGTGCATCCCCTGAGCATCCTCCCTGCATCCCTGGGTATCCCTCCTGCATCCCCCCTGCATCCCTGGCTATCCCCCCTGCATCCCCTGAGCATCCCCCCTGCATCCCTGGGTATCCCTCCTGCATCCCTCCTGCATCCCCTGGGTATCCCCCCTTTATCCCCCCCCCCGTATCCCTCAGGCACATCCACAAATCCCCCCTCTACCTACCCTGCATCCCTTGGGCATCCCCCCGGCATTCCCGGGACCTCCGCCTGCATCCCCCCGGCATCCCCAGCCACCCCTTTCCATCCCTTCTGCATCTCCCAAGCATCCCCCCTCCTCCCCAGGCACCCCCTCTGCACCCCCAGTCCCACCCCAGCAGCTCCCACCAACCACCCGGAGCCCAGACCAGGGTGGGCGAAAGAGCAGGAAAAAATGTATTAAAAATCCATAATTTCCTCTTAAAGACACAGGCAAGGCCCAGCATGAGGGTTATGGAGCCCCAATCCAGTTCCATGCCAGGGCCAACACCGGAGCTCAGCCCCTTCCCAGGCGGGAGCAGCCCAGCACCCTTCCCCGAGCACGGGGAGCCCTTCCTCATCCTCATGGAAAGCCGGGCTTGTATTTTTGGGGATTTCTTCTGGATGTTCCCACCAGCCATCGGTGCTGGGGAAGCAGCCGCGTGCACCAGAGGAGGCTCCACGGGCTCTGCTGGGCCTGGGACCCGTCTCACCACCACCTTTGGCTTCGTGCCACCATGGGGTGACACTCGTGCCTGGCACACGGCGTCACTGGCTCGAGGACAAGGACCACGAGGACAACCCCAGCCCGGTGGAAAGGGCATTGCCAGCACCCAGCGGCAGCTGGTTGGGCGGCCGTGGGGTGCTCAGCCCACCGCAGGATGAGGCCCTGGTTAACATCGGTGGGGTCAAGGTCAGTGTCAGGAGGATGGGGACACGCACCAAGGCCAGGGACGGGGCACAACAGCTGGTTCCAGCTGTGGGAACACCACACCAAGGTGTGTTGAGGGAAACTGAGGCACGGGGCGTTCGCCATCGAGTTGTCCCTCCTGACGTCAAGGGATGACCAGCTTCATCCCACCGAGGCTGTCAGTACCCACCCACCACCCAGGAATCCTCCCCCCTCATCTCCAGCACCCCACCCGCAGCTCCGTGGGATGTTGGTGGTGATGGTCCCATCACCCCACTGATGGCCATTCCCACTTGGGGACTTGGGGACACTGTCCTCCATGGATGCTTGGTGATCAGATTGGGCCAAATTAATGCCAAAAAGCTCTTTTTGGGGGGGGTGAAAACCCTTATCCTGATGCATCCCCTGTAATTAACCCCCCGCATCCTTTCTTTTACTGGATCCAGCCTCTGGAGGATCTGGGGGAGCTTGGGTCAGAGCACATGGGGAAGTTGTCCCCCCTGGGGAGGGTCATGGATGCAGGCAAAGCCCCAGGAACCCCGGTGATGCCGGGAATTATCCCATATCGGATAACCCGGGACACAGAGCAGGGAGGCCCCAAACTTGGGATCATGAGACCCGCCCCCAACTTGAAGGACGCACCAAGAAGGGGCCACAAAGGGCCTCTTGATGGTTTCTGCAACAAAAAAGGTCTTTTCAAGGGGTGCTTTTAACCAATCTGCTTGATTGCGGGGCTGATGTCGGGGTCCCACGCCTGGATGGGGGGGTCCGGGATGTGGTGCCACCTCCCTACCCCTGCAACCACGTTCCGAGGAGGCACCGGAACCTTGGGGGGCACCCGTCCCCCATCAGCAGCTGCCACCCACCATGGGCCGGGAGCCACCAAGGGATCAGGAGCTGGCCGAGCTCCAATGGGGCCGTCGCTGGCTCGCGACACCCCCTCCCTGGGTATTTTTAGCGGGGTGGCCAGGGGAGCGCGGCCGGGCCCCGTGGCATGTCCCCGGCCCTCCCCACCACGCCGGGCTGGTCATCTAAGTTTACTCACAGGCGGTCGAGTGACATAACCAGGTTGGTGGCCTGGGGATGGTGGTGGGATGGCGTCACCTCTCGCTTTTAGAGCTTGTGTGGCCCCTTAACCCTTTGAGCGGGGCTGGGTGCTGCCTCAGTTTCCCCCCGTGGTTGAGGATGGCCCCATCATCATCATTATCATCATCATCACCACCATCATTACACCTGGTCTGGGGTGCTGCTGGCTTGGGGAGCCCCCGTGGGGACATTACCCCATGGTGAGGGTGGTGTCCACCACGGTGGTGGTGTTGTCATCATCATCATCACCATCATCATCATCATCATCATCATCACCACCACCACCACCATCATTACACCTGGTCTGGGGTGCTGCTGGCTTGGGGAGCCCCTGTGGGGACATTACCCCATGGTGAGGGTGGTGTCCACCATGGTGGTGGTACCATCTTGGCAGTGCTCCACCAGCATCTGCAGCGTGAATCCAGGTGGTGCCGTGTGGAGAAGGGTCAGAAATGATTTGGGGAAGGGGGAGAAATCACGGCCATGGTGGGATCACGGGCACTGAGGAGGAGGAGAAGAGGAAGAAGAGGAGGAGGAGGAGGGTGGGAGGCAGCCACCTTGATGACAGGCAGAAAAGCGAGCCGATGGGCGCGCTCAGCCCGGCACCTGCTTCCGCAGCGGGAGACCAGGAGCCGTGCCAGGAGGGTTTTCCAGGAAATGTTGACGGTGCCCTCCAGAAACGCTTCTCCTCTGCCACCCTTCCAGCCAAGACACCCTCAGGGCACGTCCTTGGCAGAGGAGGTGGGGGCCTGGAGACCAACCCAACCACACCACCCACCACCACGGCATCTTCATCTCCACCGAGGCCCATCACCAGGGGCGTCGAGGCTGTTGGCAGGAGCAGGAAGGAGGAACCCACCGGGGCCCAGCGCTGCCTCTCCAGGGGCCGCCGTTATCCCTGCTCGGAAATTAATCCGAGCGCTGGAGCGACAGCCCGGCCGTAAATCACAATCCTCCGCGGGAAGGGAGCGGTGGTGAGCTCCTCGTCGCCTCGCTTCATTAGTGCAGCCTTAATCCCCGTGAACCCGCTCGTTAGGGAGCGTGGAAGTCCTTCGTCCCCCTCCCCGGGCCACCGGCACCCAGCGCCGTCCTTGGCGACGCGCGGCTTCATCTCACCGTCTCCTGCGGGGTGATTTTTAGTGAATTTAGGGTGGGGTTTTGGAAATTGTTTTTAAGGAAAGCGCCATGCGAAGGATCATCCCGAGTAAGGGCTTAATAATGAAGAAACTCAAAATCTGGGGATTTTTGATGCCCCTGCGCCGTCTCCTGGAGGGGATGTTGGGGTGGAAATTGGAGCAGGGCCACGCTCCGACCGGGCGCCCCGGAGAAGAACCTTTTTATTTACACATCAGAACACAGGGGGTTAATAAAAGACGTCGGATATCGAGGGACGACGGAGTTTTTATTACAAAAGAGCTCGCTGGACACGCGCTGGGGCGTGAGCGCAGCCCCCGGAACCCCCCTTGGTGATGGTGGGGGGCACGCTGGGGACGCGGCCACCCCACGTTGGTCTCCAAATGGCACCAAACCCCCTCTCCCAGTTTGGCAGCGTCTTTAAACTGGAGCTCAAGGAGATGACGGGCGTTGATGACATCATGCCGTTGGTGGCACCACGCACCCAAGCCGGGCGATAAATTCCCACCCCTCCATCAGCCGGGCATCCACAGGGGGTGGTAAGAAGACATGGCGGCGGTTCCGGTGCCCACCCCACCACAAAGTGCATCTGGATGCTGGTTCCTCAGGGAGCCTCGGCGTTCACTCGTGTCCCTACTGATGTCTTTTCCCAGCAGGGCTTTTCCTGAGGGTGCTGTGGTTGAGGGGTGGTGGGTGGGTAAATGTGGCTGCCCAGCATGGCTGCTCTGGGCTCTTGGTACCTCTTGGTGAGGGGAGATGCTCCAGTTGTCCCCAAAATCGCATCCGTGTGGGGGAACGGCGTCCATCACCCAAAAATCCCCATGGAAATTGTATCCATGGATGCAAAACCCCATCACGCTGGCAGCGGCGTGGCCGGCAGTGCCTAGCTCGGCACAACGCTTTAGAGGAGCCCCTAAAACCTCCAGAAGAGCTGGTTTGGGTCTCCCCATGGAGACCAAACCCCTCTTGGGATGGTGAGAGGTGGGGCTCAGGGTGCACCCGGCCATGGGAGATCCCAACATGCGTCTGGTGCGAGCTCAAAGCTGCGTGTTTCCATCAGGGAATGCTCTTGGCACGTGGCTCCACTCCAGGGAACCTTCTCCCAAACCCAAGGGGATGGAGAGGGATGGATGCAGGTGGGATCTGGGCATGAAGAGACGTGGTGTGAGCCGTGTGGGGGCTTTACGTCCCGTTACATCCCAGCACGGTGACTTGTGACCACCGGCCACGCTTGTCCCCGAGAGCGTGGCTGACCCGGATGTGGGCACGTTGAGTGATGGCATCAAGCTCCTCAGGTCCCCGTGTCACCTCGTATCCAGGACAGCAGCAGAGCCATGATCTGCAGAAGGACCCATGGGGACGGAAGCTTCTTCCCAGTCCCCAAGAAGGAGCCTGGCAGCAGGGCTTGCCTTCAAAAAACGGGCTGAAAAAAATCATTTATTGGCAAATTAGAACATTCTCAACAAAACTGCTTCCCTGCAGGAACGGGTGATGCTTCCCCGCGATGCCACCCGGCTCCTCGCCAAAACAACGTGCCCGGAGAAGAAGGGGATGTCGCGTCTGGTCGTGGTGTCCTGAGGTAGGTGCCAGGTCCGTGCCCGGCTCGGTGGTTCCTGAGCTGGTCGGCTGCCACAGGCTCGGGTCTTGCTCACAACCGGGGCTTGATCTGCAGCTGCTTGCCTGGAGGAAGGAAAGGAGGTGGTGGGAGGTGAGGGACATGTTGTCTGGACACCCCCCCTGGGGTTTCTTCTTGCCTGGGGGTGGTGGGTTAACGCACGGGAGATGGACATGGGCAGCGGGGATGCCCCAGCAGCACCCGACCCTGCTTAACCCACCGGGCTCACCTCTGCCACCCTCCTCGAGACGGGTGTTGTCGGAGTCCCGCGAGGACGCTGGTGGCAAAGTCCTCTTCCGTTTGGTGCCGCCTGGGAGCAGAAAGGAAGAAAAGAGGAGGGTCATAGAACCATCGACGGTTTGGGTTGGAAGGGACCTCCAAGATCATCTAATTCCAAGCCAACCCTGCCATGGCAGGGACACCTCCCACTAGACCAGGTTGCTCCAAGCCCCATCCAACCTGCCTTGGACACCTCCAGGGATGGAGCATCCACAACCTCCCTGGGCAACCTGGGCCAGTGTCTCACCACCCTCAGAGTGAAGAACTTCCACCACACATCTCCCTTCTTCCAGTTTGAACCCATCACCCCTCATCCTATCACTACAAGCCCTCATAAGAAGTCCTTCCCCAGCTTTCTTGTAGCTCCCTTCAGATACTGGAAGGCCACAAAAAGGTCTCCCCGCAGCCTTCTCTCCTCCAGGCTGAGGGGTTCCAGCCCTCGCACCATCTCCATGGCCTCCTCTAGCCCCACTCCAACAGGTCCACGTCCTTCTTATGCTGAGGACCCCAGGGCTGAACACAGTATGATGATGCCCAACATGGAGGTGGGACCATAAGCACCTTCAAGCAGCCTTGAAAGCCTGAAGGAGAAGGTTTAGGGGCAAGGGAGGCAGGAGGGGTGAGGACCCCAAGCAGCACCCAACAACGAGGAGTCACCAAGAGTTTTTCTTTGCTTTTAAACTTGGGTAAACAAACTTGCCGGGCGTTTGAGCCGCCGTGGCAGTGATACATGGCTCTTGAGTTAATTTATGTAAAATAAAGAGGGCTCATTTAGCACCTTTCCACCCTTAATAGAGCTCCCATACATCAGAGGGCTGCACAGCAGCCGTGGTGGACTCGGCTATTAGTCACCAGCGGCGCAGCCAAATTCGGCGCCAGGGGACGGCGATGCCGAGCAGACGCCCATCACACCCTGCTCGGCCTCCCACCACCCTCCTGCTTCTCCACTATCCCTTCTGCATGGAGCCAGATGGTTTCTCCAGCCTGGGATTGCCAAATCCCCTGTTGGTTGCTGGAATTTGGGTCCAGCAGAGCTGCTGCACATCAACCCCACGGGGTCAAAACCAGCATCTCCTCATTCCAACCCCACCAAGGACCAGCAATGGTGGAAACAGCTCATTTTGCCCTGAAGAAACTTCATTAGAAACACAGAATCATAGAATGAACCAATCATTAAGGTTGGAAAAGACCTCCAAGATCATCAAGTCAACCCAACGCTGCCATGACCACCAGACCATGTCCTGAAGTGCCACATCTGCATGTCCAGGCAGGTCATGAAAGCCACGCTTTGTGATACAAAGGAAATATGGTAAGAGAAGTAGAAATATATTCATTTGGGGGGGGGAGGAAGAAAAATAAAGGTGATTTTTAAATCAACCATAATTAGCTTCCTGACTTGGGTAAGGGTTGGACAGAGCTGAGACGCTTTTGGAGCATCCATGCCTGATTTCAAATGTACTCCTCACAAGATTATAGAATCATTAAGGCTGGAGAAGACCTCTAAGACCACCAAGTCCAACCATCAAATCGAGGAGGGTGATAATGAAACAAACCCAAACCAGGTTGTTCAAGGACGAAACCCATCCAGCTTCTCACCTTGGATGGAGGCAGATGCTGCTCCTGGAGAGGGTGACGCAGCCAGGGGTGGGGATAAAAGGCAGGGAGAGGGACCTGGAGAAAAGGTTGGGTGTCACTTCACCCACTCCAGCCAACAAAAACGTATTTTCCACTTTTGCGCACAGGACACGGCACGATCAGTCTTGGGTCCCACCTTGCGCGTCTTCAACTCTCTCTTCCCCCCTCCTCTTCCTCCTCGTTCTCCTCCACATCTCGGCAGCCACACAATCCATCTCCCAGGAACCAGGTACATAATTTCTAGTTAGCGAAAGCTGGGCTAAGAAACCCCTTTTTTTTTTTTTTTTCATTACAATGATTGAACTGCTTCCGAAGAGCAGAACCGCGCTTGGATCACGAGGCTCCCCGAGCGAAAGCCGGGCGGGTTTTGCTGAGCTTGTCAGGCTCGCCGGAGAATGAGGACTTCCAACGCTCTTCCTCCTGATGAACATCAACATTTATTTTGCCTGAGCCTAAGAAGGTGTCAGGCAGGCGGAGGAACTTGCCGCTCTCGGTGAGGAGAAGGGAGGGAAAAGAAGGAAATCTAATAGAAATATATTATCGAGCCCCAGGAGTGGACAGTGCAGTAAATCACGCTTTAGGTGGAACCATTATATTTTTCAATAAAAACTGGTCTTCCAGCAGACGCTGCCGAGCCGAGAGGCTCCAGCTGCACCCGGAGTGAGTGGAAACAAGATTTCCTTCATCCCGGTGCTGATATCGGGGGATTTCAAGGTGGGAAACCCCTTGGATGGGGGATAAAAGGAGGTGGGTCTGGTCCTCGTGATCAAAATCTTCTCCCTGCTCGTTGCTCGGATCGCTGAGGGGTGTAAGAAGTTGATTTTCTTGCCCCGTTATGAGGCTGGGAGGCAGATGGGAAAGTGGCTGGAGATCATAGAGCCAGCGAGGATCTGCTGGTGTTAGGTTAATGATTGGACTCCATGATCTTAAAAGGTCTTTTCCAACCCAGGCAATTCTGTGATTCTGAGTAGTTTGGGTTGGAAGAGGCCTTTAGAGGTCATCTCATCCAACCCCCCTGCAGGGAGCAGGGACATCTGCAACCAGAGCAGGTTGCTCCGAGCCCCGGCCAACCTCACCTGCAATGGTGCCAGGGATGGGGCAGCCACCACCTCTCTGGGCAACCTGCGCCAGGCTCTCACCACCCTCAGCATCAAGAATTTCCTCCTTCTCTCTGGTCTAAATCTCCCTCTTTGAGTTTCAAACCATCACCCCTCGTCCTGTCCCAACAGGCTCTAAAGAAGACAGAGTTTCACAATCTCAGAGGGCTTTTCCACCTCCAGTTTTTAGGCCATTAAATAACTCAGGGGAGGAACAAGAGGGCAGCGAGTGGAGCAAGACGGTTCTTCAGAAATCCTGAGCCGCATCTAAAAGCCCTGATCTCCAGACCTTCTGCCAAAGGTGGAGGAGACCCTAAAAAATTAATATGGAAGAAGCAAATTCCAGTCCCGGCAAAGAAGTGAGACTTGGCAGGTCTGGAAGTCACCTGCAAATCAATCAGGGATGAGGACTGGAAACGTGCAGGAGGCTCAGTCCAGGCAGAGGGTAAATCAGAGAAGAATTTTTTCAACACCCTTTTGTGGGCTAAGAAATGATGATGTTGATTCAGAGCAGGAGCTCAATTAGAAAAAGTCCCAGCGCTCATCGGGTTTACTGGAAGTTTCAACAAAATTGGCCACTTTACAATAACGAAATTAAACAACAGTGACGTTTCTGACTTTGGGACCTTCCCAGAGCCACCAAGACGTGAGGAGATCCAACCGCAGCCTTCAACACCACCAATGTTATCTGCAGCACCCCAAAGCCTGATGGTACCTCAAGCCGGATGGTGTCCTGCAGCAGGATCAGGACTTTCATAGGGCATGGAGATGGAGGGATGGAGGCAAGGGCTGCCAGATAGAAGGCATTGCTACAGAAGGATGGGCAAGGTCCACCAGGCAGTTCCCTTGGTGAGGTCCAACCAGCCTGAACACCAGCCCACCTGTCTCTCCAGGCTGCAAAGGAAGCTTCCATGACCAAGAATAAGATGTCTGAAACCAGCATCCATGGTGTATGAAAGCAACTCAAACCTCCCCTACTGCAGAGACCCCTCCCACAAAGGACCTGCTGACTCGGGAGGAGAAGATGCAATTGGCGATGACCCGAGAAGATCTGGCTCATTAAGAGGAAACCAATTAGGCTGATAGGCGTTGTCCTGCTCGAGGGGTGGGCACAGCCGGCCGCTACCTGCAGCTCGATAGATCTTTGCATTCGAAGAAGCAATTCTGTTAGAGGTTGGTTATGAAAGAGTTTGGAGGCTCTCTTAAGGAAACCCTCCCTGCCTGGTCCAACGGAGCGTGCGTTGGGCAGAGGCTGGTGAGGGAAACATCCACCTGCAGCAAAGGCAAGGTCAAGGTGTCCGTGGGAGCATCCTACCACCATCTGCCAGGTGCATGGATCACCCTTCTCCATGACAACAAAGATCTGCTAAGCGCCAGGAGAAGGGCTGAGAAGGTACCACCAAGGTCCATGGTGCCCTGGAGTCCTCTTAGCTGATGAATCATGAGACAGGGAGGGTTCATAGGTACCTTCAGGAAGGAAGGTGGAGATTTCCTGCTCCACCTGTCTGGATCCTGCTAATTTATCCTGAGAGCAGAAGACCTCAGGGGAAGGCAGCGATGGGATGGCTGATTTAAGGACAACAAGGTACATCAAGCACGCTCCTAACTCCCTTTTCCTTTCCCCACAGACTTCAGGGCTTGGTGTCCTCTTCCTCTCCTTAGCTTGTCCTTGTCCCCTTGTTATCATCTGCTGATGCTCTGGGAGGTCCTGTAACTCCCATGAGCTCTCACCACGCCCATCAAAGTGCCTCCATCTACTCCTGCTATCTCCTACCTACCCCTCTGCCAAGGGACACATCCCCAGCCACGTGTCCTTGACCTCTGAGCCACCATCAGCAGAAACATGATGAGCTGAACCTAATTGTTGAGGTTGGACAAGTTTAAGCAGGAGGTTGGACTCCATGATCTCCCCAGGTCCCTTCCACCTTATGATCCTAAGGTCTGGACTTGGACCTGAAAATGGCCCAGGGCTGCAAGGGAAGGAAGGTGACTGCAGCATGGTCATCCCATACACACTGGTGGCATCTCCACAAGGACCGAGGAAAAGGTCCTGCCATGAGGATCCTGAGTCGCTTGGCCACGGGAGCAGAACGAGAGACAGTGAAGGAACCTGAGGAGAGGGAGAAGCTCTCGAGACAGAAGCCTTTATGGCATCTGCTCTACCAGACCTCCATCATGGGAGGCCCAAGGGGCACCAGCTCGCTCCACCACGATGCCTCTGTCAGGTCAACGACCAGATGGCCCGTGACATGTGACAGTCACGGTGTTGGCACATGGATGCAGAACCTCAGCGGCCACACATGCATGTGGAGATCAAGCATCTCCAAGAAGATGGTTTATTTGCTCCTCTCATGCCTAAACTCAGCCCTGGCTCTCCTTCAGCCTTCCCAGATGTTTCCACCCTGCGGCTTCCCAAGCCACCCAAAAACCACCAGTAAAGCTCCAGAGCTCTTGTTGATTAGGAGAAGAGGGCAAATGGGGAAACTGAGGCATGCAGAGCTCAAAAACCACACTTCTGAAAGCTGCTGCTCTTGCCAGCAGAGGCTGAAATGACCATGAAGAAGCCCAAGTTCAGCACTGAGGTCTGCACTAAATGCTTCATTAGCAGCACTTTTGAGGATTGAGCTAATTTGGGAGCGCTGTGAGAATGTCCAGCACTTGTGAGACCACACCTGGAGCTCTGTGGGCTCACCAGTACAGAAGAAGATGGACATACCGGAGCAAGTTCAATGAAGGCCATCAAGACAGTCAGAGTTGGAGCACAGGAAGTATGAGGAGATGTTGAACACTGGCACAGGTTGCCCAGAGCGGTGGTGGAGGCGCCATCCCTGCAGACATTCAAGGTCAGGCTTCATGGGGCTCTGAGAAACCTGATCTAGTAAGAGACGTCCCTGCTCAGGGCAGGGGAGTTGGACTAGATGACTTTGGAAGGTCCCTTCCAACCCAAACCATTCTATGATTCCATGACTCTGTGGTTATAACCATACAGAGAAACCAGTTCCTTGTATTTTATCCACAAAAACATTTTCTCCGTGGTCCTACTCCTACTGAGTCCTGCTGGGATCAAAGCAGATCCCAGGACAACTCGCCTTGTGTCCTCCATCCCCACGCAGATGCTCGCTGGAAGGCTCTGGGGCATCTTTTGCCACCAGCTGACACCAATCAAAAGGGTCAGTGGCCTCACCTAGCTGCCAACATGAGTCTTGGATCATAGAATCATCGAATGGTTTGGGTTGGAAGGGACCTCCAAAGGTCGTCTAGTGCAATCCCCCTACAATAAGCAGGGACATCTCTAACTAGGTCAGGTTGTTCAGAGCCCCATCAAGCCTGACCTTGAGTGTCTCCAGGGATGGGGCCTCCACCACCTCTCTGGGCAACCTGTTCCAGTGATCAACCACCCTCATATTAAAGAACCTTTTCCTGATGTCCAACCTAAATCTACCCTTGTCTACCTTAAAACCATTTCCCCTCAAAGAGCTGGTGTGAGAAGCAGCACTAAAGGAGGTGCTACAGGTGATGGAGACCCCATGGGACCAACCATGTCCACACCAAGGGCTGCCAGTACCGTCTTTCTCCTAAATCCCAGGAGCTGGGGATGGTTGGACCAGGATCTGGCACCAAGAAGTTGCCCATCACCGTAGTCGCATGCTCCGTTGGGGGTGGTTCTCAAGCACGGCTCCAACCCAGTGGAGAATCACAGAATCATTTACGTTGAAGAAGACCTCTAGGATCACCAAGTCCAACCTTCACCTCATCATCTCCCTGACCCCTAGACCATGTCCCGAAGTGCCACGTCTACTCATTTTTTGAACACCTCCAGGGACGGTGACTCCACCACTTCCCCGGGGAGCCCGTTCCAAGGTGGGGTTTAGATTTTCGCATGTCCAAACTTATTCCTCCAGCAGGGGAAAAGCTGCCAACAAGCCCAGAAGGGCCCCACCTCCAGGAGCTCCTCCAAAGCCGAAGCCCTTGAGCGTGCTCAGCGGAGCCGTTAAAAAAAAAGAAAAAGACTGGAGCGAGCATCTTCCATTAACGTTACGACCGTGAAATATGACAATAAAATGATAGCCGTATGGTCGCAAATTTGCAGCCCGCCGAGTTGCCAGGGGTTTATCGTCACTCAAACGTGCAGAGAGCTGTAAAATGTTTACAGAAAGGGTCGTTTGCCGCTATAAAATCCTCTTTTCTCTCCTAAACAAGGCTGAGCGGAGCCATTTACAAACCCCTGAATGTTCATCGGGGGAGAAGGGAACATCTGTTCTCTCCAGGAGTTTGCCGTGATCTTCTCGAACAAATTAACTAAAATGGGTGCTTTCTAATTAAATTAGCACTCGATTGGAATGGTTGGCGTTGGTGCGCGCGCTCACAATTAGTGCGGGGAGGCCAGTCAGGCTCCGGCGCTGGCTATTTAACTGGAAGGTGAAATATGGAGAAGCCCATTTACCTGGAAACCGGTGGTGGAGGGGGGAGGAGAACCCGTCTTCCCTCCGGCTCTGCCCTCCTGGATGGGGAACACAAGGAGGTGAAGGACGGGATGCCACCAAGCTCGCCCTTCCTGGCCGGGATGCACGGCTGGAAGCGGTTTGTTCTCTGGGGAATGCGTGGACGGGCTTCTGGAGGATGCTTGGAAAGCATCAGCGCCCTCAAATTACTCCTTTGACCCCAAATTACTCCTCCGACCCCAAGTTCCAAGGTTCCTCTTGGAGGCTGGAGACCTTCCCCATGAAGGGGCAGCAGCGGGCTCCGCTCCACACCTGCTGACCACCTTCCCAGTCTCCTTTTCCTACATCCCAAGGCCCAGAGTTTGCAGACCCCCACCGAGACCCTGCACGCTGATGCTGTTGCCCACGCTGGTCCTTAAAGGTCATTTCCAAACCCGCCCCACCACATGGAGCTGGTGGCTTTTTCTGCTCCTCCTGCAATTCCCCGTTTTCAAAGGGCATTTTTCTCAAATTGTGACTGTTTATCCTTGATGCGAAGGCCGCAGCGGGGAAGGCGCAGACCCCCAAACCTCACAGAAGACCCTCACACCCCATCACAGATCCCCAAGCCCCATCACAGACCCCCAAACCCCACGGCAGATCCCCAAACCCCATCACAGACCCCCAAACTCCATAGAAGACCCTCAAACCTCATCGCAGACCCCCAAACCCCACAGAAAACCCTCAAACCCCGTAGAAGACCCTCAAACCTCATCACAGACCTCCAATTCCCGTAGAAGACCTTCAAACCCCATAGAAGACCCCCAAACCTCATTGTAGACATCCAAACCCCATCACAGACCCTCAAATCCCACAGAAGACTGCCAAACCTCATCACAGAACCCCCAAACCTCATCACAGAACCCCCAAACCTCATCACAGCCATCCAAAATCCATCACAGACCCCCAAACCCCACAGAAGATGCCCAAACCTCATTGCAGAACCCCCAAACCCCATCACAGCCCCCAGCTACTACCTAGAACTATGCAAGGACTCATCCTGACCACCTCTGCAGCACCTCAAGCTCATAAGCACCAGTCCTGGTGATCTGGCCACCATGAAGTATTTGGTCCTCATAGAATCATAGAATGTGCTGGGTTGGAAGGGACCTCTAAAGGCCATCTAGTCCAACCCCCCTACAATAAGCAGGGACTTCTCTAACCAGGTCATGAAGCATTTGGTCCTTGAGCAGCATCAAGGGCCTCCTCCTGCAGGGACACCTCCCACTAGAGCAGGTTGCTCAAAGCCCCGTCCAACCTGGTCTTGACCATCTCCAGGGATGGAGCATCCACAGCTTCCCTGGGCAACCTGGGCCAGGGTCTCACCACCCTCTGAGTGAAGAATTTCCTCCTAATTTCCAATCTCAATCTCCGCTCTTCCAGGTTGAACCCATCACCCCTCGTCCTATCACTACAGCTCTTTGTATAAAGTCCCTCCCCAGCCTTCCTGTAGGCCCCCCTTTTTCCCAAAATTTCTCCGAATTTCCAAAGCTTCCTTTAATAAAATTACGAAGCAAATCATCTCAGGTCAGCTCTTCCCTCAAACCTGCAAACACCCCATCCCACCTCCCACTGAGGATGCTTTTACTTCAAAGCTACTTTGTGCAAGGAAATACGGGTGATGGACGGTCCAAAGGTCCTTTGGTGGGTCCAGTGGTGAGACAGAGCATCACCACATCCCTCCGAAACACCCTCCTACTGGGCACCACTGCGGTTCCATCACAGGACCGAGACTGAATTCATCATCAGATAATTTATAGGGTAAGGAAGAAGGAGTTGATGATAAAAGATGGAGATAAAATCCTCCTGGGTGGTTTCAGGAGCAGAACCAGGGACTCGACCCCCTGCGTGAGTTCCAACTGCCATCCCAGCTTGAGCTCCAGCTTTGGTGACTCGTGGGGAACATCAATCCCACCCAAACCCACAGAGAGCAGTGGGGGAATAACTCTCCTGGGGAACTGGAGCTTGGAGCACCCGGGTGCAAAAGCAGAGCAAGCTCTTCCTACCTGGCTTGTCCTCCAGCTCCTCCTCATCTTCCTCCACTTTGCAGCCCTGGTCACCAGGAGATTCTGGGGACTGGAGGGAGATGAAGGATGGCAGCTTCTGCAGCCAGCTGGTTGGCGGCATGTTGGCCTCTTTCCAGAACTTCACGTCTTGCTCCGCGCTGGAGGGTCCGGGAATTTCCCCGTCATCGTGGAGCTGAGCTGGGTCATTCCTGAAAGAGATAAAAAATAATAAAGAAAACTAAAATGATCCCTTTTGGCAACATCACATGCAATGGAAGAAGCTGGGGTGAACTACCAGAGCTCTTCAAGGTCCATCCTAGCTTGTCCAGAGAGGTGGTGGAGGCCCCATCCCTGGAGATGGGCTTGACAGGGCTCTGAGCAACCTGCTCTAGTTGCAGATGTCCCTGCTCCCTGCAGGGACCATGAAGGTCTCTTCCAACCCAAACCATTCTATGATTCTATGACTCATTCCATGATTCTATCCCAGGCTGCTCCACAGCTCTGATTTCTCAGCAGCCAGCTCGGATTCACCCAGAGCTCCTCACTCCCCAGCTGGATTCCCTGCCCTGCACTTCTCTGCAAGGTTTCCAGCTCTTGGATGCTTGTGGAGGTGCTGGACTCCTCTTTGGGTGTTGGCTGGGTTGAGAGAGCAGAGGAGAGGGGAGATCCATGGCGTGGGGAGCAGGGATGGCTTGGAGATGTCCTGCTGGGCTTGGCTCAGCCCCAGCCCTGCTGCCTTCCTCTGAGCCCAGCTGATGTGACACCTCAGCTCGTTCCACATCTCTGATGACAGCGCCAATCAAGGGAAAAAAAAGCCTCCTGAGAACCTTCCAAGCTCGGGCATGCTCCGTTCCCAGCAGAGGATGCCAGGAGGGGGGTGTCTCCCCTCCACCCGTGCTCAAGCCTCCTTACCTAAAAAGACCAAGGAGCTATTTTACACCTCGTTCACACCGGAGTCGTGAGCCGAGTGTCATTCCAAGGCTCTTCTGTCACTTGGGATAAGTTCGGAGAACCTGTGGAGCACTTTTCCACCCTCTTCTACCTTACAAGGCAGGGTCAGGATGAAGCCCAGGACCAAGGAAGAGTGTGGACCAGACCAGCACAGCTCCCAGGTCCCTCTGTTTCCATCCCACCTTCACCCCTACACCCCGCTGCAGAGCTGTGGAGGAGATGAGCATCCATGAAGGTTTTTTCTCCTCCTAACCAGGATTTTTAGATTTAGGCTTTTGGGCTTTAATTTTAATGACACTGGGATGTAGTCGTTCTGCTGGCAGGGCTCTGGTGGGGGTAGAGGAAGACAAGGATGTGCCAAGCTCCAATCTATCACCCTGTGAGGACATGGGCCAACATGTCCATCATCAACCTGTGGGCTCCATCCCAGCACCCAGAAGTATCAGAGACAGCTCAGAGAGCTTCCAAGGATTAATCAAGGACCTAGCCCAGCATCAAAGGGGTTCATAAAGCCTATCGTATCTCCATGCCCATCACCATCTCTGCTTCACTTGTGTCCAGAGAAGCACAACAAAGCTGGGGAAGGGTCTAGAGCAGGAGTGTGGTGAGGAGCGGCTGAAGGACCTGGGGGTGTTGAGCCTGGAGCAAAGGAGGCTCAGGGGAGACCTTCTGGCTCTGCACAACTTCCTGACAGGAGCTTGGAGCCAGGTTAGGAGGTGAGATCTCATCCCAAGTGATGGGACAAGAGGAACCAGCCCCAAGTTGCCCCAGGGGAGGTTGAGGTTGGGTGTGAGGAAGAATTTCTTGTTGGGAAGGGCTGTGAAGGGCTGTGCCAGGCTGGGCAGGGCAGTGGTGGAGTCCCCATC
>JAVSBS010072460.1:0-16056 GCA_033124195.1 Coracias cyanogaster
GTGGTTGCCTACGAGCTTGTTGGGGTAGTGTCTCGCCTTGCCCTCGATCCTCTTCCCTTTTGGGAGGCGGTACGGACACTGGCGCCCGGACCGCGACACAAGCAGAGTGTAGCAGCTGCTCTTCAGTGTTACTTCGGTGTCCAGTTACTTCAGTGTTGCTCAGCAAGTGAGATGTCTGCTCATTTGAATAGCAAAGTCTCGCAATCTTTGGTTGCAGATTTCCCAACAAAATGTCACTGTTGACATTTTGACGTTTCTCCAATAGAATTTGGAGGACTGTAACACCATTTTGCAAACAAGAAACAAAAATAAGCTGAGATACCGAAAGAAGCACTGTGTGCATGTTTCTGGTCTTTCATAGATTAAAAGAAGCTTGGTACACCAAATAGAAATGGCATCACCACATTAGTTAAGTGTCATGTTTAGGAAGCACTGTAACTTAGCACTTGGCAGCACTGCTTTTTGAATAGAGAATTTGGTGTGAGGGACTTGATTCCTAAGGGTTAGGACGTCTTGTTGCATGGATCTGTGATGGCAAGCACCCAGAGGGAAGCTGGGGAGAAGTGGGAGGGTCAGCTCATTCTGCCATCTTCTTACCCCCCCAATCTGATTGCAGATGATACGTCATCTCTGAGACTAGCCTTTTACTGGCTCACAGCCTAGGCTTTAGGCACCAACATGGTGCATTTTTAACATCGTGCTATTTAAAGTTCAGTGCTGTATGAAGTGGTGTGGGAGGAGTGAGATGAAGGAATGCATAAAAATTTGTCTCCTGTCAGCTCTACTGCACTGAACCACAGCTGGACACAGAATAGCCTCATTTTTTAAATCAGCTATTTGGATCTGAACAACGTGAGATAGGGAATTATAAGACTATAGAGTTTAGTGTAGGTATAAACATCAGGTTTATTGTAGGTCTACAGGACAAATCCCGAAGTAGATTTGCTGTGTTTGGTTGGGCAAATTGATCTAGATGGAAAAAGAGAGAGACAAGACAAGAAAGTGAGGTTTAGGGTTTTCAGAAAGGAAGACACTAGGTGCTTAGGAGCTGTAATTCTCGCACAATCTTTTTAAGGAGTGTCTCAGGGAGATAACTGGGTATTTGAAGGAGATGAAATTAGTTGAGTTTGTGATGGTAATCAGGAAAATTTATGTCAAACTAATTCTAAGATGCTAAAAATACGGGTGGGTTGTTTGTTTGTTTGTTTTTAAAACTCACCAAAATAAAAACAAGTAATTGGATCTCAAGTGTCCTGTAGATCTATGTATATTTTAGAATAGCTTAATGTTTAGCATAATATCAGATGAAATATACATATCTATGCTTACAAAAAGCATTGGTTTGCTCTAATTTCATGAGATCTAAGATTTGTGCTTTTAGTGGAATATTAACTTGCAGTATCTCTCCGCAATTAAATACACCTGCTTTTAACTACTGGTAATAGCTATGCATCATTTTGAATTTAAAATGGCAAATGTTTAATAATAGCAATACCTTTTTGCACGTACTAAACACTTTTTTTTTTTTAATTTAGTACAAGAGATAGTGACTCAGAAATCATATTTTCACGTGCTACAGAAATGTGATTAGTTCTGACAGTCTTAAATTAATGCATTCAATCAGTCATTTCATGTAAGGGTATGATCTTCAAGCTTCATAAATTGCACCTTGCCCGTATGGTATTGCAAGAAAGAAGGTCAACCAGGATTTTTTATTTTTAACTAGGTTTGGTAAATTGAAAGGACTTTCCACAGATATGGGAATATAAACACATTTCACTTGGAATGTCAAAGTATGATTGTGTGAATGTATAGTAGTGGTTTGTAACTGAATATATGCAACTGTTTTACAGCTACGTCATCATCTGCAGCCTCTGCTCATACTGTTGCGTCGGTTATTGTAGCTGTAGTAGAAGGAAGGGGCCTTGCCAGAGGTGAAGTAGGAATGGCCAGTATTGATTTAAAAAATCCTGAGGTGATATTATCACAATTTGCAGACAATACAACTTATGCCAAGGTATTGTTGCATACTTAATTGCTCTATCCCTTACAGGCTAACTGTTGTGACATTCTTTCTTAAAAAAGCTTATGACTAATGGGAAAGTAAATTTTGAGTTTATAGAAGAAATTTCTGAAAACTGAAAGTAATTAGTTCCAGAACATGTGCAGTGTTGACAGGACTGATATTTTCTTTACTGTGCCTCAGGTTTTAGATAAAGAGGAGAGAATGGTTTGCAAAATCAGAATAGCCTTTCTGCAAAAAAATAGTGTGTTTTCTGCAAAATAGTGTGTTTAACTATGTAGGAGTGAGATGCCTTGTTCTGAAGAGCGTTAGGGCGATACATGGTAGTAGAAATTCAAATATTTTTTTGTCAGGAAAAACAGCTCTGAGAGCAGAACTGCATAAAAGGGGGGGGGGTGTAACTGTAGGACTGGCTTCCCATGCTTGCAGGGACACTCCATCCTTAGTTTGAAATGAAATTCACTCAGTTTACATCAAGTGTTCTGCCTACCAGCACTGCGTACTCTGATTTGGAGAGTAATCATTGTGGTTTATGCAATACCAGGGTTAATAAAACATCTTATTTAATGGTTTTATTGTAGTTATGCATGCTAGAAGATAGTGTGGCTTGTAGGATATTTACAATATTCAAAGAAATAAAAACTGAATTTAATTAGGAGAATAAGTAGATACAACTCAGCATGTAAAGAGAAATCAAATCTATTTACTAAAATATACTGTATAATGTCATTTCATTTTTCTCATTAGCGCATTTAAAGCCTATCCTGGTCTTAAAACACCTAAGTACGTATTGAACCTGGCAGCTACATAAATACTTCCATAATACACAGTACTAAAAATCAAAATGAGATGTGCACCATGAAAACATGGACGCATGAGAAAATGTAGACATTTGGCTGATGATGTGGCAAATTTAATAACAATTCACTTAAAGATTTGAAGTAAAAAACTTATTTGCTTGTACCTAGAAAAAAAAATCCCATGTAATCAAAAGAATGATAAGACTAGAATTCTGTAAGGAAATTTGAGATTATTTTTATGGAAATCGTTTACTAATTTTAATAGTTACATAAAGATTACAGCTACTTCTTGAAAAAGGTTAGACTGAGATAAATGTTGTAAAAGGATGTTAGGACAAAGCCTAAAACAAGACTCAATCAAAAGATTATTAATATTCAGACCTGTTGTATTTCTTCCTCTTGCAGAGCACCATTAACTTTTCAGTTGCAAGCCTGAAAGCCACCATCTGTTAAGAATAAGTTCTTCCATCACAGCCATGGAATACAGCCCTCAATATCTATCTGTTGTTTCAATGACAAGCATGTTTCTGTGCTTAAGTAACAGGGGATAGATACCTCTATTTTTTTTAAATTTAGTTTCCTGTATATTTCTGTATTTGTATGTAAGATACAGATAAATTTGACACAGTGTAGAAGGTAGCAGAAAATTTTGTCTTTATTTACAAGACTGGAACTGCAATTTTTAAATGTAAAGGATTCTATAATTATTGCTGGTTCATTATAGTGTAAAAATATTTTAGATTACATGTGGATTTTTATTGATTTACTTTGATTTTTTTTTTTCAGGTTATTACTAAACTCAAGATTTTAACACCACTAGAAATAATAATGTCAAACACTGCTTGTGATGCTGGGAGCACAACAAAATTATTCAGCCTGATAACAGAACATTTCAAGGTAAGCTGTTAAATTTCATGTCATATTTTAGAGTTTTTGTTGATCACATATATATGGTTGCTGATTTTAAAGTTTTCCACAACTTCTAAAACCTTAACTGCAGTCAGATTTGGTGTTTTCTGTGATTTTAGGGCCTAGTTATACCATGATAAAGAATAATCTTAATACAGCTCCAGTGGTGCTAGTTCTAATCATAGAATCATAGAATCATTAAAGTTGGAAAAGACCTTTCTAAGATCATCAAGTATAACTGTCAACCCGACAATAGCATGACCACTAGACCATGTCCTGAAGTGCCATGTCTACAAGTTTTTTGAACACCTCCAGGGATGGTGCCTCCACCACTGCCCTGGGCAGCCTGTTCCAATGCTTAATCACTCCTTAGTGAAGAAATTTTCCCTAATATCCAATCAAAACCTCTCCTGGAACAACCTGAGGCTGTTTCCTCTCATCCTACTGCTGGCGACTTCGAGAAGAGATGAACAACAACCTCTGTACAACCTCTTTTCAGGTAGTTGTAGAGAGAAATAAGGTCTCCCCTTAGTCTTCTCCAGACTAAACAGTCCCAGTTCCCTCAGCTGCTTCTCGTAACACATGTTCTCCAGACCCCTCACCAGGTTGGTTGCCCTTCTCTGGATGCACTCCAGCACCTCAATGTCTCTCTTACACAGCATTCAAGTTGTGGCCTCACCAGCACCGAGTGCAGGGACACAATGACTTCCCTACTCCTGCTGGACACACTATTGATACAGGCCAGGCTGCTGTTGACCTTCTTGGCCACTTGGGCACGTGCCAGCTCATGTTCAACCGGCTGTCCACCAGCACCCCTGGGTCCTTTCCTGCCAGGCAGTTTCCAGCCACTCTTCCCCCAGTCTGGAGCTTTGCAGGGGGTTGTTGTGACCCAAGTGCAGGACCTGGCGCTCAGCCTTGTTGAACCTCATTCCGTTGGTCTTGGCCCATCTATCCAGCCTGTCTAGATCCCTCTGCAGGCCCTTCCTACCCTCGAGTAGATCAACACTCCTGCTCAGTTTGGTGTCATCTGCAAACTTACTGAGGGTGACCTCGGTCCCCTCTTCCAGATAATTGATAAAGATATTAAAACAGACTGGCCCCAAAACTGAGCCCTGGGGAATGCTGGCAATTACATAGATAAGTATAGTGCTGATTAAAGCTGAAAATTCTGAATTTGTAGCGTTGAAGTAATTTGAGCAATACTGAACCTAGGAAAAATTCAGAGATGAAAAAATAAAGCATTTTCCTTTGCTCCTTCTTTGTTCTCTCAGCCTGATAAATAGATGAGGCTCATGTCTCACAGAACAGAAAAAAAGAGCACTGGCAGGGTGAAGGACAGTGAGTATATGTAATTTATGAGTATTAAAGCCTCAGAACTACTGAAAAAGCCTCAGAACTACTTCAAGTAGTATTAATTACTACTTGAATTGCTTCTGTGTCTGCACTGCCGATGGCTTTTTCACAAGTCCTCTTCTGCTCCTGACCTCTCTTCTCTTGCGTAAATCACTTGTGCACTGCACATCTTCTGTTCCATTCGCCTGCAAACCTTCATTGCCTATTTACCACTGAAGGCGTAAAGGTGATCCCTTGGGCTTGAACTGTGGCACGGAAAAAGCTACAGTTTGAATGCCAGCTTGACGCTAGCATGAAAATAACTCTTCCTTAAAAGTCATTAATTTTAACTAAATCCAGGTTAAATTAAAAATTTGGAGGAGCTTGGTCTTGGGAGGAAAAGCAATATCCAAGAAAAAGGCTGAGTTAATTTGCTCAGTTAATGAGCCTCTTTGTATGTACTCTCTATGAGAGAGAAGGAGGGATGAGTGACAGCTGTGGCTTGCTTGTACTCGTCAGCTACAATGAATACTTCTCCAGAGACAGGTTGCTGAATCGGTTGATAGATTTTCTTGGAAACACATAGTCGTTATAAAAATAGAGAAGTCTGATGAAAAATTCTCTGTAACTTTTAAAACTATTTGCTTTTCCCTCCATCTGCACAGAATGTGACTTTTACAACTGTCCAAAGGAAATACTTCAATGAAACAAAGGGTTTGGAATACATAGAACAATTGTGTGCCTCTGAATTCAGTACGATTTTCATGGAGGTTCAATCAAAGTAGGTTTAAATAAGGAGAACGAAAACTGTGTCCAGATAAGTTGTTTTTTTTTTAACAGCTTTTTACTTAGTACACAAGTCTGTGGCTTGTTGCAGAAGTTAGAAAATCGTAACAGAGCTGTTCATTTGTTTTGCCCTCCAGTGTTTCTGATCTAACTAGAGGTTTAAATAGAAAGCCTGTTACAAATTTGGGATTGTTTTGTTTTGTTTTCTGAGTTTTCATAGCTTTCTACTTTCTCCTTTTCATTCTTTCCTTAAAGATACAACTTAACAGCTATGATTGCCTTTCTTCCTGGCCTCAGCAAGTGTTTTCCTTATACCAACAACTTTAATTAGTGATACTTGGTGACGTGGGTCTTCCTTTTAGGTCACAAGTAACTACTGAAATATCTATGTTCAGAATACCAGATATATAATGTGGGGTGTCCAGTGTACAGAGACTCAAAACATTTGTAAATATTTGATTTACATGCATATTTGTAAATATGCACAGTGCATGCACTAGTGCGTACTTAAAACATCCTGCTTTTTCAGTGCCATCAATCCCAGTAGTTGTTAAGCAGAAATGTGAATGGGATTTCTGTAGTGCAGTGCTTGGTTTCATGGTATTTAAATAGCACTACTCATTTAAAATGTTTTCTTTCCAAGGTATTACTGTCTTGCAGCTGCTGCAGCTTTGCTAAAATATGTTGAATTTATTCAAAATTCAGTTTATGCTCCTAAATCACTCAAGATGCGTTTCCAGGGGAGTGAGAAAACAGCTATGATAGACTCATCATCAGCTCAAAATCTTGAACTAGTAATTAATAACAGAGATTCTCGGTAAGAATATTTAAGTTTATAAATTGCACTTTTATGAAGTTGTTCACCAAGTTCCCTTGACGTTCCTGTCAAAGAGATGACCATTATATTTATTTCTGTATGACAGAACTTACGTACCATGGAGAGCTTTAAAAAGTAAGTATATTTGGACAGAGATATGCATTACAATTCAGCACAAAATTTCCAGCATGGGAAATCCTACAAGTGAATTGCAGGAAGAGATGATATATATAGTCATCTTTACATTGATGTCTACATTTTATGCAAACTTACAAATTATGTTGATGCAGAATTTCACAAATTGTGACATGAAAGAGGCAACGCTTCTGCAAGAAGTTGCTTATGTTGGATTAAAATGCCTGGGTTTTATTCATTTACACAGGACAAATGCTCCGGGCTGGAAAGGTTTATTTGTTTTCCTTTAGCTCTAAGGGATATTATCTAGGCAAAGCTGCTGGAGCAGGGGTATGGACCGCATGATTTCCAGAGGTCCCTTCCAGCCCCCACCGTTCTGTGATTCTGTAATAGTGGCAAACAAATAATTTCTGTAATGATGGTCATGTGCAATGTGGTCCATGTTTGCATGGTAGTTCTCCACAAGGAGAGCAATGCTTGGAGCATTTTCTTCACCAGGAGTTACTTGCCTTTAGGCAGAAGAAGCTGCAGGACTTACCTTCTCAAAACTGTTGTGCTTCTGGTTAGAAGGCAGCAGTTTGCTGCCTGCTAAATTCTGAGATCCTCCTCTGTTTAGAAGTTTATTTGTCACCCTGATGTAAAAAGAGGAGCCTGGATATTATGCTCCAAGTATTACTCATGAGAGATGTCATAGAATCATAGAATGGCTTGTATTGGAAGGGACCTTTACGGATCATCCAATTCCAACCTCCCTGCTGTGGGCAGGGACATCTTTGATTAGATCAGTCATCCTTACCCTTCTGCCACTCTTCTTTTTTTTTCCTTTTATTTTTTAAATTTTTCGTGGGGATCACAGAGTACAAAGCTAGATCTGCTCTTCAGAAGTGGGAGGTTACTAGTTTCTTTCTATTCATCTGCCGTATTCTGCCCCCAGTTTTTCCTCTTTGCTCAGTGGCTTCATAAAACTGCACGAGTCAGCTACGCTGAAGACTGGTACCCTCAGAGCAATATTTCTCTGAAAGCTGCTCCTAATTCCACAGATGGTTTTGAGAGGCAGGAGGTCACAGGAGGAAGAGAGCAACAGTAGACTCCTTTAAGATTCCCTCTTTTTTTTAGCATTACTGCTGCAGAATTTTTGCTGTCCCAGTGGCAAGTTTAAATTGAGCCACACACAGCAATTTCCATTACAAAGATCTTACCCTAAAGCCTGGTTAGATATCTTTGTGTTGGATATGAACAGGTAGAAGTTAATAGTACAGGCACACACACCTGGAACACCTAAATCAAGTTCTTGTATTCTTCCAGTATTAACTCTGGAAGGGCTTGTCTGTCTTCGTTTATGGTATGGGGAAATGAGCCCTCAGTTGCTGCAAGGTAGGCAGCATGGATGCGATCTCAGATGTAGAGTTCCCTGTAAGTACTGTCATGAGTTGCATCTTATGGTAAATATGTCCTTCATAAAACTGGTTTTTACTTTCCCCTTTTTTTTAGTACTCTTGAGTATTGCTTTGTTCTTTCGTCCTATGGTATTTCAGGAGTTTCTGTACTGCCTGTTTGTCTGTCTGTCTGTCTGCCTGTCTGTCTGTCTGTCTGTCTATCTGCTGTTAGGTCTGTGTACTTGTAGCAGATTTCTTCCTATTCAAGTTCTGTTTTCAGTCAGGATGTTTATATGGCCCCAGTGTTTTCACTGGCCTTCTTTGCAGCCAATAGCATCAAAGGTTTCGGGTTTCTAAACCATCTAAAGGTTTGGGTATGTACTAGATGTAAACATTACAGACTGTTTATTATAAACAGATTCAATCAGCCCTTAAGTGTGAGACCCTGGGATGTGTAACATGTAAAAGCCATGAGCATGAAAATAATATTATAAATCATGAGCATGTTATTTGGCTCCTGTGCTGATGGTAAGTCAGTTCTTTAAAAAAAAAAAACAAAAGCTAGCTTCTCTCTTGGACTTTAAAATAATTTTCAGAAATGTATTTCAATGAAAATGTTCTGATTAGCATTTGATCTCAGATTATAATTTATCTCCTTTGTATGGTTACTCTGCTTGTTTTTAATTAGTTCAATTGAGTGGAAAAATGTGAACTGCACCACTGCACTCCTACACCAGTAGGAGTGGAACACGACTACAAAAACTGAGGAAAATACTGAGTACAAATGTATTTCTATACTTTGGAAAATTCTGTAATGAGGGCTAATATTATTTTAAATTACGTTGAATTACCTGGCTTCCTAAAGCACTGTAGTTCATATAATATATATGGCAAATGGGGAGGTGCTAAGCATCCCAAACGCATGCCTCAAATCTGTGGAATACTCTTACCTGAAAATGCCACTTGACATTTACCATCTTTTATTTTTTGTGAGTGTATTCTTCACTTCTGTTTTGTTTTCAAAGGAATGGGCACACACTTTTTGGTGTCCTAAATTACACTAAAACTCCAGGTGGAAGTCGAAGACTTAGATCCAATATCCTGGAGCCTCTAGTTGATACCGAGACAATTAACACGAGACTGGACTGTGTTCAGGAATTACTCCAGGATGAGGAGCTCTTTTTTGGTCTTCAAGCAGGTAGTAGCTTATTTTTTAGTATGTTGTAGTATGTTTCTATTTAAACATTTTGTCTAATTGTGAACGTATGCAGTGTGACTCAATATGTTTGAAAAGAGTGGATTTTAAGATTATTTCTTAGGTGACACTTGCATAGTGGACACTTACTTTTTTTGAAGTAACCTTTATTATGATAGTGATATTTTTCTCAAGTATTTTGCAAAGAAGAGTTAATTTCTCTGATGAAGTGGCTAGAAGTCAGTGAGCTAAGAGCTTTTCCAAAGAATTTAAGTTTATCTCTTTACTTTATGGCTAGGTATGTCCTGTCTTGGAAGTATACATAATGAATACATTAAAAACAAGCGAAGGTATTGCTGATGTAACGCATGCTGTGTATGCATTTTTTTTTGCTTCATAAAACATACTGGTCCAGAAAAATGTAAAAGACCATAACAACACCAGAGTATGAGTTAGCCCATGTGAAGCTGGATCATGTAATCTTAGTCTTTATCACAAGAGAAATATGATTCGGTCTAACAAAATGAATATTGCTGAATTGATTAATGTTCCACCTGTGCAGTAATCACTACATGCTTAGGTATTGTAAGTATAATTATGACAAAATAATTCAGATAGCAGCTATTTTTAACCCATCTTTTGCCTGGTAAATAATTTGTAAAGATAGAATGAAAGAAAAAGATTAGCGTAAGTATCACTAACTGAGTGCATTTAAAAGAAATACTTTATTACAATTTCAGTTAAATTTCCAATCTCTTTATTTTTGTTTTACAGTTATCTCAAAATTCCTGGATACAGAACAACTCCTTTCAGTTTTGGTACAAATTCCAAAGCAGGATACAGTATGTTTCAAAATACATCTTCGATGATCGGTTATCAGGCTGCAACACACAATGTAGAAATGTGATAGATAAATATAAACGTGCATGATATGATGAGGAAAAGACTGCACCTTAAAAAGACATGGAATACTGTTACTGTAGATTAAGAGTATAACTTATTTTACAGCAGTAGAAGATTCTTATAAGAGGGTTTGGGTTTGCTTCAATATCACATTCATCTTAATTTATTCAGGTTTGCTTCCAGAAATGTTTGCTTTTTCATCACTCCCCACCTTCATTCTTTGTAAGTGTACATCTTATTTGACGGTACTAGGATGAGAGAGGAATATTCTTCACGTGAGCATAAAAGGAAAAAGTGTATAACAGAAATCTACTCTCTTATTTTTTGGAGGGTAATACAGTTTTTGATAGCCTAAAGAAAATTCAGCGTCTTTCTTGTTAGAAATTAAATAACTTTTTAGTTTTCATGTGATATGAACAATAGAATTCAGCCTTTATCGCCTGAAAAAAATTACTTTGAACCGGGTTCTTCA
Organism: Coracias cyanogaster; assembly: GCA_033124195.1. Classification (NCBI taxonomy): domain Eukaryota; kingdom Metazoa; phylum Chordata; class Aves; order Coraciiformes; family Coraciidae; genus Coracias; species Coracias cyanogaster. Next base: position 10,749 of record JAVSBS010072460.1, read on the forward strand.
GAAGCACTCTGGCTTTGTTCAGCTGTATGTAAATCTGTATTCAATTATTAAGTCAGTCCTATAAAGTTATAAAGACAGAAGTGAGACTTACCTGTAGTTTCCAAGACACAGACATTGTATGAGCTACGTGCAATTTTTTCACGCAGATGTTGTTTTTCCTCTGAACAACAACCAGCCGATAGAAACCAATAGACCCACTTGTACAGCATAAGTGGTACCAAATGAGGCAGAAGCTTCCATCGTGCTGACTGTTCTCATAAGCAGAGAACCTCGCATCTCAAGCACACAGAGAGAGGTATCTGGGTTAGGAATACTGTCTGCAAGTCCCTTCTGCGTCCAGCTCTCAACTTGACCCCTGCTTCTCTGTTAACTTTTGAATACAAGGAATAAGTAATGTATTGAAGAGTTGATTACTGTCAAGTTTTCTCAGGGTCCTGTGCTGTGGATTAAAAGCGTCCCCTGCTCTTATCTGTTACTTGAAGTAACGTATCTTACAAGGCAGAGCAAAATGAAATGCAGATGAAACGATTTATTCATAAAAGCATAACTAGATAATAAATCTATAAACGCTTACGAAGTAGTTTATTTGAATGACAAGCAGTGTTTTATCAGCTTATGTTAAGGCTTAAGCAGGAAGGTATTTTATCCCTTATCCACTTGACAGTGGCAGCCATGGTTCTGTCTGCCTCATGCTGCGTCCATTAGAGTGCGTTCAGGAACTTGACCAACAGAGAACGTTTCCATCGCAGATCACCTTTTGGAGAATTACTGACTTCAGATTCAAGTTCCTTAGAACCCCCCTTTCTTCCTCAGTGTTTATAGCAAATTTCCCCTTTGAAGTCTTTTAGGAGCTTGAGACAGCTTTTCTCTTTCTGCCTTGAAAATCATGCTGTAATGTTTTTAACCAGGAGATAGTTTAATTAATCACAACTAAGGTTTCTCTTCCTTCAGTGTGCCAACACGTCTTTGGAGGTCAGCTCCTGCTCTTCGCTAGGTTGTAAACAAAAATTGCTGAAGAGGGTATAAAAGCTCTCTTCCTCCTAGTTACTACTAACATATTTCAAAGAAAGATGATTTTTTTTTGTGTCAGACTTGGCCTCATATATTGTATGTAGTACAGGTATCAACACAGGATAAAAACACGTAGCATACTACTGGGTCTTGGCTGAGAGCGGACACAGCAGTTACCTGCCAGTGCTTTTGCTTGCCTGTGGTTATGCTGGCCTGCCAGCACCAAGGATATTTACAGCTCTTTCACCTCTCGGTGTCTTCTCACGTGCTGACCTACCTGCTTAGATCAATTACTTGTCTAATGTCAGTTAAAGAAATCAGGTACAGACTCCAGCAGGTCAATCTCTTTAATGACATATCCAAAAGCTGAATGCTTATTGCTGCCAGCTTTCCTTGTAACCTTCAACATGAACATCCTTTCAGCCTAAGGAGGACCATCAACTCACAATCTTACTGAGATGTGTTACTTGAAAAATCCTGTCATTAGTGAAATCAGTACTTCCTCTTATGAAATCTCTGTATATAAGCAAATTAAAGGTATCTGGACAAAAAAAAACAACAAACACCTTCTCCCCACCCACAAGATTTCCTTAAAAGACTCTCTTGTCTCGGTCATGAAGGATCTTTAGAAGATGGATCAGCATCCAGCTTTTAGTGGAAATGAAGACCACCTGCTCTGGTCACCCATTTGAAAAGCAAGTTCAGTGGGTTCTGTGCATGATGAATTTCCAGGCATGTGACTGATTGATTCCTTCTCTCACAGCAAGAAGGTTCCGGTATTTTTCGTTTAAATGAATTTCCAGGAAATATAAAAATTCAACTAGGGTTGGTCCACTGACACAGCACTTAGAGCTGTAGGACTTACGTCTTGAGCCCAAAACCGAAGTCAACCGCTTCTCTGAATTGTAATGCTTTACATATTAGAGTGACTGTGGACAAATTAATTTCAGATGCTGTAAATATAGGCTTGCATTTTAGTCATTAATGAATCATAAAGGAGGAGCATTATATAGAAGAGTGATCAACTATGGTTGTATTAATTCATTTTCTCCCTTTGAACCTAAAGTGCAGCATGTACAAAGAACCATTTTTAATAGCAGTTCAGTTAAAGTTCCTATAAGAGCTATTTTAGCAAAGGTACCTTCCATTATGAAATAGCAGCTTTCTTCATGTATGACCTTATCTGTCCTTTTGATGTCCAATTCCATTGTGAGCCTTTGAGCCCATATTTATTTGCAGATTATGATTCTTCCATTCATACAGTTAGCATTGTTAGCATCTTTTACAGAAAACAACTTTATATAGAAGGTAGAATAAGGCAAGAGATGCTCTCTACCATAAAAATAGAGAGTTGTGAAAAGAAGATAAAATCTTTCACATGGGGTCATACTCCTATGTTCATGTTGAAAACTGACACTAGATTTTCTTTGGAACAGAAGAAAATGTGCTTATCTATGTTGTTTTCTTAAAATCCTCTCACACAGTGCATATACCAGCCAAATGGGGCTGTGTTGTGTTTAACAGCATTTACGAAAAGGGTTATGCTGCTTAATTATGATGCACTAATGTATTTGCTTTGAAAGAGTCTACAAGCTGCATAACTCTCTTGTAGATTTACGTATACGTAGAGGATTAAAAGAAGTTTGCATGGCTTGGGTTAGCAGTGTTGTCAGAGTCAGTCCTTATCGGTGCAAACAAGAAAAGATTAGCTACTGATGGACAAACTATCACAGTAGGCAATGCATAATTGAGGTAAACATTTTTTAATGCGGTTCCACATTGAGTTGTCAAAGTGAGCTTATGAAGTATTTTTGCAGTTTTTTTAGTTGTAAGTGTAAACCTGTTATAGTTAACAGTATGAATTCTGTTAGTACTTTTTTAAACAGACATACAGTCACCTGCAATATTTGTAACTTTTTTCTACAGATTAAAACTGCTGAATCAAAAATAAGGAATTTAATCTACCTGAAACGTACGCTAGAACTTGTGGAGCTTCTGAAAGTAAGCTCTGTCTTTTCTTTTTTAATAAAGTACAGAGCATTTCATCCTTATTTCTATACAGTGCAGTTTGTTAAATTTCATAGAATATCTCAGATTGGAAGGGACTGATAAGGATTATCGAGTCCAAAAAAAAAGTCTATCTTGTAGAACACAGTACTGGCAACATAGTCTGTTAATTCTTAAGCCAACTGAAGATACGCATTTGAGTCCAATGCTCTAAACAGCTGAATCTACCATTACCTGAATAACTGCTTTGATAACAAATATTCAACTAAACTCGTGCTCAGAGTCTGTAACCTGCTTATGCAACTGCTAATAAGCCTCGGTGAATCTAACAACTGTCAGTCTTTTAAAAGGACTGCAAAAAGATGTAACCGTTCATGTCTGTATTTTAATCTTCAACAGACTGCTTTAAGAAGCTGTAACACACCGCTGCTAAAGGCTTACTACAAGTCTCTTGAAAACACAAGATATTTATCATAATATTTCAGCTAGTGTGTTAGAAACTCTCACCTTTCTTAAGAATGTCTGTAAGATTAAAGATGCTGCATCTTTTCTTATTTGTAGTTACAGGTACAACTCAATTCTTTTGCCTTAAAGCTGATTTTAATTGTCAAAAATTCTAATTTTCAACTAAAAATCAAATACAGGGAAAAAGGCAAACGAGAAAGTTAGCTCTGATACTGCAATTGCTGATGAACTGCACTCCACTAAAAATAATTCTGAAGAGACAGAAGTAGTGGTTTCCTAGAGCGCCCATAATAATGCAAAAATTAGCTGTTGCTTGTATATTTGAGAAATAATTTATATCTCCCAAAGATCTGAATGAGATCTTTGGTCAGACTTCAGTATGGTCATACTTCATCCTGAGGTGAAAACAGACATGAAATTTAGTGTTTGTTTTGAACAGTAGATAATCGGCTTCAGTTATTTGTAATTTGGGGATGATATTGCAAATGAGAAACAAAGTATGATGTAGCTGATTAGCGATACTACTAATATTGCAGATTTGGAATCATACGTGAAAAGATTACGACTGTAATTAATGATGATAAAAGGTACACAAAAGGATGTCTGAGCATGAGGACCCAGAAATGCTATGCTGTTAAGCCCAGCATAAATGAATTCCTTGATATAGCGCGTAGAACATACACCGAAGTTGTTGATGACGTAGCAAGTATTTCTAAACCAAGAATTTTATTTGGAATACAGAGTGCATTGCACTTGGCATATAGAAGCCATGTGATCCTGTGCATTACAACCTTCTCGTATGGAAAAACAATTAGTATAAACTGATTGTCAGGGATGAGTAACTGAAGTACTTTGGAGATATCTGTTGTGCTTTGGAGATATATATACGTATGTACTTTTGAGAGATATATACTTTTGAGATACATATTGAGATTCTGCTTTTGTAGGTAAAACCTCAGTTTTATTTTAATGATGTTGAACGATTATATTGTGATTCCTGTATTTAAAACTCTGTTGCTCTTTAACCTCTAAAAGTACAAAAAGTTAATGTAACAAGAGTTACTCCAACTAAAACATTCCGCAGGAAACAGGTAAATCTTTGTTTTAGCTTCTTGAATTAAAATATCTTAGTTCTTTGTTCTTTATATTTTAGGTAGTCTTGATGTATCTGTGGACTTCTTTTTAGCCAAGATATTAATTAAGCTATTATTACTGTGCTTTAGTAACATTCCTGTTTATCATTACATCAAAATAGAAAAAGAAAAATCTTCTGCAATGGTTCTCCTTTGTTTAGTATAAAATCTTGATTTCTAGCTTCTTAGTTTACTGTATAATTTCTTGGAATAATTACTTAAAAGAGCATCAGAAGCTTTAGCATCTGTCTCATGTTGTGAGCTTCCTGTTGCCTTCTAGTCTCACATCCTACATGGTACACAGTGAAAAGTACAGATGCTACTGGTTTTTTACTTCCTAAACCTTCCAAGGTGTGGTTGCTGCTATGATTCCAGAATGTGTGAATAGATAATGTTCCCCTTGCTTGTTTTCACTGTAGCCCACATGCTTGCAGAAGAGATTCTTCTCTCTTCCTCTTTACTAGATTAAACTCTTAGTGGCTCCAAGCCTGGAAGACTGGTGTTGTGTACCTGGACTTCTGTAAGGCTTTTGATATGGTCCTCCACAGCAATAGAATCAGAGTTGTTTTGGTTGGAAAAGACCTTTAAGATCATGGAGTCCAACCATTAACCCGGCACTGCCAGGTCACCACTAACCCATGTCCCTCAGCACCACATCTCCACAGCTTTGAAACCCCTCCAGGGATGGGGAC
>JAVSBS010072461.1:0-16036 GCA_033124195.1 Coracias cyanogaster
GTTTAATGATGGATGGAGTTGCTCACATTGCCCATGGAGGCTTCCCTGTTGTGTTGTGTGCGGCTGTACTTGGCGCTGATGAGGCCACAGCTTGAGTATTGTGTTCAGTCTTGGGCGCTGCTTTATAAGAAAGACATTGAGGTGCTGGAGTGGGTGGAAGGGCAACCAAGCTGGTAAGGGGTCTGGAGAACATGTCTTATGAGGAGCAGCTGAGGCAACTGGGGTTGCTTAGTCTGGAGAAGGGAAATCTGAGGGGAGACCTTATTCTTCTCTACAACTATCTGAAAGGAGATTGTATTGAGGTGTTAGTATCTCTCCCAAGTACCTAGGGATAGGACAAGAAGAAACAGTCTCCAGTTGCACCAGGGCAGGTTTAGATTGGATAGTAGGAAAAATTTCTTTCCTGAAAGAGTGGTCAAGCATTGGAACAGGCTTTTCAGAAATGTGGTGGAATCACCATCCCTGGAGGTGTTCAAAAAACATGCAGAAATGGCCCTTCAGGACATGGTTTTGTGATCATGGTAGTGTTGGGTTGACGGTTAGACTTGATGATCTTAGAGGTCTTTTCCAACTTTAATGATTCTATTCTATCCTTCTCATTCGTGAATAGCTTCTGTTGGGAAGCAGGAAAAAAGGAGATTCTGAGATATTTCTACCCTCAACAGCTTTGAAGGGCCACCCTGAAAGATGCCAGTCAGAACTGCTCCACCGTGTCAGAGATCAGCAGATTGTGTCATGTTCTTTTTAAAAAGTCTGTTGGCTGTGTGCCTTCCTGGTTTTAGAGAGAAGCGATGAAGAAAATTTTGTGGCAGCAAAGAATTATTCTGAACTAGGGAAATGTTCAGCTCCACTGCTCAGTGCATATGCAATAATGTAACTTAATGCCAAATAATACGGAGTGCATTTAGCAGGCAGATTAAAAAAATCACAGAGGTGCAATAACACAGTGCTACTTTAGTGAATCACCTCTCTTAGTTAGGACCATGATTTAAAGATTTCTACAGATCACAAGCAAAAGCGAATTATTTTTTTTAAGGGAGGGAGATTGGTAGTTTTAAAAATCTGCTTTAATTTAATATTCTGGAAACTTCCTTTCCATTTCAAGTAGCTTATTCAAATTTAATAATAGGAGTGTCAGCATATGAAAATTTCTAGTTGTGATATTGTTGGGGAATTTCAACTTTAATGATATTACTTGTGCCTGTATTTAGAAGTATCCATGGAAACAGTGCAGTAATTCATGAACTGTAGAGCTGTATAAAGTCTCTCTACCACAAAGATGTTTCAGCAAGAAAATCAAGAAGACATTTTTCATGTCAATGTTGCACAGCTAAAAAGTGCCTCTCTTATGTCAATGATTTCAGCTATGCCAGGGGATAGAGAATTATCTAGTATTTTGTGACTTAACTGAGAAAACCAAACCAGAACCCTACCTTCCTAAGTAGATAAAGTATCACAAAAAAGCCTGAAAAGTTAATTTTCATGTGAACCAAGTACAAAGTTGTAGTAAACCTGCTTTTGCAAGATTTGTTTGGATTTGGGGTTTTTTTTTGTAGTTGTTCTGGTTTTTGGTTTTTTTTTATTCAGTTATCAGATGGTAGTGAAATAAATGGAAAGAGGAATATTCTACTGGTATCTGTCCAGACTATAGTCTGCATTCCTATTTAAGTCCAGTTAAATAAGCATGAATCAACTCTAGTAACATAATGAGATAAGAAAAGGTAATCAAACACAATGCACTCTAGAGCTTGCTTTTTAGGACAAAGATTTTTTTAGTTTTTTACATACCTGTGAACACATATTTTTACTTGGGGTAATTTTTAATCAATTCTATTGCTCAGATAAGTTAAAAAAAATTTTTTTGCTAAATTCCTGTGAAACAGAAATCAAGGAACTGGTTTCCTAGAATTGGACTTTTTGAAGATGAGCTGTCCAACTTTGGTCAAGTCAGCAAAGACCACATGTTCAAAAAGGTTGTTCCTCCTTCCTATTTTTATTCAAAGTGAATAATTTGTGGTGCTGTGATCCTGACTGGGAGACCATTGTGCACCGAGGAGTTGCGATCTCCATAATAGTGAGCCTGTGTAGGTGCAGCCCTGTGCTGTGCTGCACGCACGGCGTGGTCCCCAAGCCAGTGTTGTGCTGTGCTGATCCCTCGGCCACGGGATAAACTTAGTGCAAGCAGCAGGCAGGTCCCACCCAGTACCAGGGATGATGCTACCTGTGTATTTTTGTCTTCATCTAAAAGTACAGCAGCAAGTTTTCTTGTGAAAAGCTTTTTGTGTCACAGTAGAAATGACAAGAATGTTTTTCTCTATAAGAGAATCCTGTAAGAGCTCAAAAGACCAAAATGAGGTTGCCTTACCACGGATGGGATCTGCACAGTATGCTGTGACCTGGCTGGATGTCTGTTCAGCGCTGTCCGGCTCAGGGTTTCCAGCATGTGAATGGATGTAGGATCATCTATCCTATCTTCTTTTTCTGTGTAGTTTTAGCTCCAATAAATGGTATTTTAAGGGATACTTTGCTACAGGGTCTGACTGCCTTTCTTAATGGTATCATAATGAACCAGCATCTCCTCGTGCAAAATGTGTAATCTAGGTAATCAAATAAACCAGCTTTCTAAAGTACCAGAGAGATTAGACATAGTTCACAGTGAGAGCTGAGGCGTTGTTTTGCACACATTCCCTTTTTGCTTTGGATTTGGAAGTTCAAATACTGATATGCTATATTGGTGTCTGATACTTTATTCTAACATTTCTGGTTTACTAGTAAATAACTTCTTATACAAACTTTCCTTCCTCTGAAGAATGGTGTTATATGCTAAACATCACATTTTTCAAATAACCTTCATTTCCAGTTGCTAAGATAAGCTGCTTTTGAGACAGACCAGGTTAGAAAAGTTTTAGAGGAAATTCCGAACAAGATGAGCAGCTCTTTTTCTTGAGGCTTCTGTATCAAAAATAGCTTTTCCAAATCACTTTAAATGCTGGTAAAATAAATTTTCCTGTCACCGTTCAAGGAGGCAATATCTGAAGCAGAAACAACCTTTTTTAATAGGAGTTTTAAGGAGAAGGTACAGTTGAGCTTATAATACAATACACGCTTCAACATTAGTGTTGAAACCTACTCCTATATCATCTTAATACAATTTTTACCAAACAGTGTTATACAGTAATTTCTTATTTCCAGTGAAATAGTGCGTTGGACTTTTCAATCTTGCAATACATTCAGTTTATTGGAGCACTGAAGGCTAGCACCTGAAAAATAGAAAGAAAAATTGTAGTGTGACTGTTGCATCCCTATTTAACAGTGAGTCTCAAAGGTGGGTGACCAGACGAATCAAATACAATCAACAAGACCTTAGATCAAATGTGAAAATGCAATTCCCCTTGATGAGAATAAGACAACACTTTGTATATGTAGTAGTATGGTACAGATTAGTTGAGTGATCTGCTCTGGATACCTGATTCTGAAGGATGGAGCCAGCAAAAGCAGTGGGCTTCATTGCAGACTTATACAGATGGTCAATTATGGGCAGTTTTCACAGACTGATACACAGTTCTAGATGTGGTTAAGTTATGTGATCCCTCGGCAGTTGCTGACAAGAATTTATGAGAAGTTTCTTTCTCTCCCTCACCATTCCTCAAACCATAAAGTCCCCTTCAGCTGGAGATTGCTGTTTTCTCTCACAACTGCTTAGGATATACACCTTTCTGAGAGCCTGCTAATTACTTCGTCAGCGCAATTAAGACGTGGGTGTTTCTTCTGTTGTGTTCTAAAACCAGTGCCATCCCAGGTCGCATTCAGATGGATCAATAAGTAGCCATCACTGTTCATAGTCCTAGATCCTCTGGTTTCAACCCATGCTTGTGCTTTGTGCTTCCAAGGCTTCTGCTGTCATTTTGCCATCATTCACTCTACACACTCTCTTATTTAGAGTCACTGGTAGTTCACCTGACACTGAAATGAATGTTTAGATGTGTGTGTGTACGTTACTACCTTGACTACACACTGTTAATATCTGTCTAATAATGGTAATGTTGCTTACAAAGGAAGAACCTTATAAAGGTTCTTCTGTTGGTTACAATGTGGTTTTGACACTGAAATATATTATATTTAGTTTACTTTTAGTATTTTTCGCTTAAATTATTTTGTTTTAGTGACCAGGGAGACATCTTAATGAAGGTGTAACCTGGCTATCTAGAAGACTATCTGTCATTTTGAAACAGATGCAGGTTAGTAATCTTGGCAGAAAATACTGTGGCTAACTTGCCTTAGTATATTTTAATATGATTTTCACTGTTGTTTACACCCATCCATATTTAGAGCTATTAGTTCATGTTTTGTAAAAATGTATCTGTTCGTTATCTGTCTAGTAACTTAAGAACATACCTATCCTACTGAAATTATCTCATTTGTATTTGTAATGTGCCTTTCTTGTCCACATATAATTCTTTTTTACTACAAAATTCTTTTAATATTTCATTTTCATGACCATTTCATGTTTTTTCCCTTTTAATTAATGATATTTTATAACTAAAGTTAGATTTTCTGAGGTGTTGCAGATAAAAGATACTCTTCAGAGAAAGTAACTTTTACTTGCAAAGTAAGTAAAAATGGATTTATATCCATTAATTGTTTTCTTCTCTTATCAAATAGTTACTAGAAATCAAGGTGGTTTTTTTAATATTTAAACTGCTTAACAACCTGATATCAATAGTTTTACATATCCGTGTGAAGGTCTACTAAGAAAAGCACAGACACTGTGCTTAATCCAAAATTACTTAATGAGGAAGTGGAAGAGATTTCTTTCTATATCGACATACAGATGTTCCTAGTAATTTTACTGGGATTTAAAATTATGTCACTTCAACCTGGAGACCATATTACAACCTGTAATCATAAGGTTTTTTTAAAAGACTTGAGAAAGTATGCTTTATCAGGTAACAGTGAAACTGAAAACACTTGATCTTGGGTACGCTTTCTGCATGGAATCCAACTGATATTCTTACTTGCTGAGCAAGGAGTAAGTCTTCAGAAAGCAAAAGGTTGAAAATGTAGAATATAAGAGGTGACACTTCATTATGGTTACATTTCATTTTCTTCTCTTTTCTCAAATACAACGGTAGGACTTCTTCCTATTATGACTGCAAAATTTTTTCTGAAGCTCTGCATTAGTGACAGCAATTTGTAAAAAGATTTAGACTCTCTTTATTTCTCCTTCTTTTAATAATTCCCTGAAAAAAAATTGTCAATACCTGCTTTCCAGATTCTAAGTGTTGAGTGGAGTTTTGGATTTCTCCACAATTTTGTTCTCCCTCAAGAGGCTTGGCATGGAAGTCATGCTGTCCTTTTGCAAGTTGACTCGTAATTATTTTTCTGCAATCAAGAAATGTCTAGCTGTTTATACTCTGAGTTATTGAGATTATCTCAGCTTTGCCATGTCTCTAATCATCTCTACTTGGTATTAACTTTCTGCGTAAGCATTGAAGGACAATATTGTATGAATTAATATCTATTTCTTATTACTGTTATTTCAGATTAGATTTTGAATTCCTCAGAAATTCTGTATTCTATCTTTGGTTCGCCTATTTCTCTCTATTCTGTGATATAATGGGACTTGCAGAAACACATACTGTTGCTCTTACAGGATATTAATCCTAACCATAATTAAGTCTCCTTGGATTCTGACAGTATGATGATTTTGGACATTACTTATATATCTGGAACTAATGAGAGTATGGCTAAGCTGACTGGTGAACTTGGATGTAAGTGCACGATTATACCTGTTTCTGTTGTGACTTTACTGTTGCTAGTTACACTATGAAAGCACTCACTGCCTATTGTTCATTTCCATACATCTTCCTTTCCTCTGTCATAACTTCCTTTCCTCTGTTATAACTAAAGCCCACATAGGCAACTTCTGTGGCATGTTTTTGAGAATTTAAATTCAGAATACTCCAAGTTATGCACAAAATATATCTTTGGTATTGTCATATTTTTCCTCATTGATACCTTATGTACTGATGCAATCAGTGCTTTGCTTTTTCCTTCTATCCTTTCCAAGCCAAAGCCTGCCAATTGCATAGTTTCCTAAATATTCCTAAATTAGGAATACCTGTGCAGATATTTTAAATTTGAGAGACTTTTCTATATAACATTTTGCAAAGCTGTGGTGTGCATGTAGTTCTGTTTTGGGTGACCCACGGTGCTACTGAGAATCCCTGGCTTAGGTAAGCCTCAAAACACCAAGGTGGTACATAGAGCATCTAGCCGTATTGTCATATAAATAGTTTCCCACCGAGCATGATTTGAGAATCTTTGCCAGTTACATTTTCTTATGAATGATACTATTCCTGGTTCCCATTGCTTCTTAGGTCAATCCCTGTCATTTAACTTCCCTAGAGATATTCTCAAATCACCTATAAAATTAGGATTTTATAAAAAGCACAGCTTTTATTGATTTTGTCAGCATGAACAAGAAAAGAATGAGTACTGATATTCTGTTCACTGCCATTTTCATCCAGATCATTTAGTCTCCAACTTTATTCAGACTAAACAACCAATCTGAAATTATGATCTCTCTCCCTGCCCCAATCTCTTTCTTTTAAAAGGAATTCAGAGGACAATAGCAAGGCTAGAAATAGATGAGTAATTATTTCAAAAGGATCTGCAACCTGCTAGATGCAGTAGATACACTCTACCAGCAATCTAAGCGAATGGTAATTCAAGTGATGTGAAAAACAAAGCCACGCTGAGCAAACAAGTATAATGAGCAATGCTCAGGCCATTGGGCCAAAAACATGAGGGTCCTTTGTAGTCATGTAGAATCCATTCATTAAAGTGAATGAGTCTGAGTTATGGACTTTGTCACTAAGGACAATATAAAGAACAAATCAGTGTAAATTATCAATTGTAAACAGCTAAATTTGTATCACTGGCAATAAAAACCCAAAAGCTTAATTTTCCCATTCTCAGATGTAGCAACTTATTCAGTGATTCTTCATCCACAGTTCTGCAACAATAACTGACAAACTAGTTCATCAATACATAGTTAACAGCTTTGATTTGATTTACTGGTTTGTTATCTCTGTAGGCTTTTCCATCCCTTAAACCAACTCACATTTATCTCACATTTCTGCAGCTATAATCTGAAGCTCTTATATAACCTTTGCTACTCTAAAGGCTGTCTTTCATCTTTTGTTTCTTAATGTACTGTTTAGTTTGGGTTATAGTCAGCTGGAGAAATTAAATCATAAACATCAAATATATAGTTAAAGTATTGCAGAAGGGTGAGTGGATCAGCCTATTTACTTTGTAGAGGCTATGGAAATATTCCAGAGACGCATTTGTTTTCAGGCTAGGTTCAGGGACAGATAACACTGTTGTCTTAGAAACTTGAGGTTCAGTGTGCTCCAGCTCTGTTTTTCCACAGAAGTGGGAAAACAACAGATTTACATTCTAGGAAAGATGTTCACAGGAACCACACACTTTAAAAAAACTCCGCTTTCTTATGGTTTCAAAAGCATTTTTCTTTAATGCATTATGTTGATTACTGTTGGAGCTTTTAATATCCTCTGTGCTTTCCTTTGCAGTTTATTCTCGCTGAATCTGTGACTTTTCCATTGAATAATATTTGTTGGAGATATTGCAAGGATGAGCACTACCAACCCTTTGGGATAGCCAGCATTTCAGATCTAAAGAATCTGTACTTGCCACCTGTATTTATTAGAGGAAAGTAATGACTCAGATCACTCACATTTCCACTTGCAAATACTTACTAGGATAAAAAAAGAGAAAAACATGTCATACATTAGGGGTCTTACCAAACAAAAACTTTTTGATACTTTTGTTACAAGAGATAAAGAAACTTGTTTTAGTTATATATGACAAAAGTGTTCAGGATGGCGGAGGAAGTTGGGAGAAAGAAGCTTTTATTAAAAGATTGTTGGCTTTAAATCCCTAAACCCTTTTGCAGCCAATGCACGGATGTACACTGTCTGCATCACAGCACTACTCATTAGCAGCACAGGCTGAGAATGACTTCCAGATACCTCAGCCAGGGATTTTCAGAGAATAATAGGAGTGGGAGTCCTGTATTTCTCAACAGACAATGCTAATGAGAAAAACTGAAGTTGACAGATGGTCGTGATGTAATCCTAGGGTGATGTTTCGTGTCTCTGATCCATAACATTTAAATGCTGACAATACCATACTTTTTAAGCATAGCTGTTTCATTCTACTTGGAAGCAATAAAGCTTATTGCTGTGAAAGTACTGACCAGGTCCAGTCAAATTTCATCTGGGACATGAAGGTCACTGTATCTCCACCCCTTCTTCCTGGTGCTCAGTGGGTTTGAAGGAGCTATCAAAGCCAGGAAATAACCCCTGCCCTTTATATTCTGACTCTTCAGGTTAGAGAGCACTTTGATTACTACAGCTTCTAATTTTTCCCAGTTGTTACTCCCGGTTCTAGGTTGGTGGACCTAAATGTGGTATTTTGTTACTAAATCTTAAAACCAAATGGAAATACCAGCAATATGCCTTTTGGAGTTACCTTCTCAATTACATTATGGATCCAAGTCAGCTTTGTAAGCTGTTGGATGCCACCTGAGTATGACCACCTCCACAGGCAACCACCTTTCATATACATTATCATGATGCAAAATCAGCAGCAGTAACCTTTGATAACCAGTTGAATTGCCATCACTGGAGGAATAAAGTAGATTGAATCCCTTGTAGTGCAAGGATAAGTGATGATTCCGCATACTGGAAGCAGTAGCTTTTGGATGTATATGTTAACATTATGGCTTCTGCTTGGTGCATCATGCTGCTGATGGAGTCCTGGGTGTGGCTGTGGAGCAGAGGAGAAGAGGAGGAACTGGGTTCATTATTTCTTTTAGAGTTCCACTGATGGTTTGTTCAAAAGGCAGGATCCACAAATAGCATTAACTGATGCAATCATACTGGTGAGAGGCGTGTAAACACTGTTCATTACAGCTGAGAGTCTGACATGGTTTGTTTCTAATTCATGTTATCTATCTAAGCTGTTTTACATAGTTACACTTAAGAAATAGTGGCCTTAGTTTGTAGTGCTTCTGCTAGCCACAGTGGAAAAGGTGATATTCCAGACACATCGCTCTATTAAAGTAGCTGTATGGTAATAGTCTACAGAGGAATTACCTCTGATTTAGAATACCATCAGCATCCTGTCTATGCTGATGCTGATATGGATTTCAAACAGCTTTTAGCACAGTTTGGCAAACTGGGTAAGTTGAATCTCAAGAATAAACTTGCCACTCGCATCCCCTCCCTCCATCCTGAAAACACTTTAAAATTAATTTGTCTGAAAGCTCTGGTGTGTGTGTTTGTTTTGACTTTCTGTTATTTGATTTCTAGCAGAACATTGTAAAGTTTATGTAATTTTGGGCCTAGCAGTTAATGTGTCCCCTGCAGGCAGACTCTGTATGAATTAGAAAGAAATTCAATTACTGAAATACTGATAACTTATCTCAACAGAATGCAAATGGATTAAGATGGCTAAATGTTCACTCACTTATAAATGTACCATTTAACTAGAAAACATGCTCTTTAAGGAAAACACCACCACCACATGATATTCTGATGTTTTATACTTCCAGGTTTTTATGCATTTCATATTATACTATTTACAAAGAAAACTATAGTGGTCTTTGTTAAAATAAATTGGAATGAATACCACAAAGATGGTTTTATAAACTCACCAAACAATTTATTATGTTTCCAAACAGTTGCACGGGAAATGTTTACTATTTTAAAAACATGAATGACCCTTTTAATCAAAAGTGTTACACATTTTTGATTCATAGATTTGTTTTTCTAGGACATTATTTATCATAGTACTGAAATGAAGACTTCATTTTATGTAAAATATGGTCTTCTCTATGTATGATCATTAGTTATTATATATGCAACAGTGAGCTAATTTAATTTTTCTGTTAAAAAATCTTCTCATGCAGTTTTTGAGCTGATTTTAATTTTGTATATATACAAAACTGGTCTGGGAATAGTGTGTGTTACTCATCTTCACAACCAGTGGAGGCACTATGTTTATTAACTTATGAAGTTAATGAATTAGCCTGTGTTTCTGTGTAGGCTTAGAGAATATGGAAGTTATTTATTCACAGTACAGGTAATGTATACAGCTGTAGGCTTTTCACTGGTGCATTTCCTTGCACAAAAAGGAAAAAAAAAAAAAAAAAGAAAAAAAAAGGGAAAAGCATTGTTATCTGTTTTATAGTTACCAGGTAGGAAACTTGCTGTCATGGAGTTTTGGGAGACTGGTTAGACTGGAATTAAAACGTAAAGACTGTTTAGTGCTCCTTTTGATCTCAAAACTGTATGCATTGATCTGAAGGGCTATACATCTTTAAAAAGAAAACAAAAGAAGCCTTTTAAAAATGCTTTATTTGTACTTTGAAGAATCACACTATGAAGTCATTCTACAAGCACTGCCAATTAAATTAAATTAGTGCTTTATTACAGTAATAAGTGCTAGATAAAGATGTAACTTTTGTAGGCTGAAGTCAAGTCCTCTTTATACTGAATGCTTATAAATATACTCACTGAAATCATTGGCAAGAATCTGGGTCTTTGATTCATTTCAGTGGGCCTTTAGAAGAAAATTTGTTAAGAAATATCCCTGTATAACTTTTATAAAACTGATATTTCTTCAGATCGTAAACCAATTTTTTTCTATTTCACAACAGTGAAGACATTAAATGTGACTTGTGGAGTTAGAAGGATGAGTTTCATAAAAGTGTTTTTATGAAACAAGGTTGAAAGAGAAATAATGAATGATATATATCTGGTGTCACTAGCATAGCATATTATTATTGGATTCTTCAGGATGTGCAAAATGTGTTTGAAAACCAATATCCTGGGATTGGGGCTTAGTCGTGCAATGTATAGGGCTTTATAACCCTGTCAGAAAAGGCATTCATATATATTTAATCGTAAGTATGGAAGTATTTCAGTTAGGGCTATAGTCAGGACCAATCCTTCAGTCTGCCTACATCTGATAAAAGCAGCAACCGTCTGAAACACAACCATTCAGAGGAGTGTCAGTGTGAATGAGAGGCTTGCCAAACACGGCTGGATGGGCTCTGCCGAGGAACCCAGCTGCACAGCCCTGTGTGCCGCTAGCGCAGGCTGCATGCCCTGCGCCTCCTGATGGGCTCCCTGCAACCCCACAGACACAGCCAAGAGCCTGGTTTGTTCCAGTTACAGTCGCCAGTTCAGCAAAAGCTGTCTGTCTGATAGAGTCAGTAGAGTCTGAATCAGGAGAGTCAGGAATGAGAGTTTAAAGTGACAGTTTACTTGGTCACATTATCTTTATTTCTCCATGTTTTGTTTTCTTCCTTAAACCAAAAGTCTTGACCTACTAAGGCTCTGTCGTGATCTGCTGCAACACAGCATAGTCCTGCACATAGAGGCAAACTGATGTTGCAACTAGCTGGAGTTTGCAGCACTAACCTATTGATGGATTATGACTAGAGTGTCATACACATTATAGGACCAAATTCTCAGAGTAGAAAACATTTCAGCACACAAATTCAGATATATGCTATGATATTGACAGTTCATTTATGATTCTTTTTACTCTTTCTTCAGAAGCATTTTATGGGTCATTTAGTGTGTTACTTCATCTGGAGTAATAGCTAACCTACTATCCTCATGTACTCCTCTGGCAGCTTGATGGGTCCATGAGAGAAGGTTCAACATAGTACACACAGCAAAGCTTCATAGTTTAGATAGTGAGGTGTGCTGGGGTTTGTCTTGCTTGAGAAGGTCCAAAATAGTAGAGAACTTTCTGTACAAAACCAACTAATAGATAAATAAAAAGCAAAGAGATAGATTTTTTTTGTTTTTTTAAAGTATTTGTGGTTTTACCCTTTTAGTAGATTTCTCTTTGGTTCTTTTTCTCTACTTTCTCATTCTTCTCTTTCTTTACAGACTAGCATGGCCTAGCCAGAGAGGATTGATATAGTTTCTGTTTTACTTTTTCAGTCCAAGTGAGTGAAAACTAAAAGCATATCTGTCCTGAGAATTTTTTTATACCATCTCAAAGAGAAGTCTGTTTTCTGGGACTTACTGTAGTGTATTTTGCCACATAAACAAAAAAGGTAACTGTAGCTGCACACCATCAAGATTTTGGAACATTTTTAAACTAAGGAGGTATGTTTGTGTGTTCAGTCATATGTATCTATGCTGGAAGTAATGTTATCAAAGCTTACTTCTCAATGTTGAGATGTTCTCAATAGTATTACTTGTAAAGATGCCAATTAACATACCCATTTTAGTAACTGACATACCTACAAACTGTGATTCTGACAATTTGATCTGAAGTTATCGACCAGAGTACAAGATCTAGCCATAAAAATATCCTGATAAAGAAACAGAGAATTATTTTTCTAGGCAGTCCTAAGCAGATGACTACACTGCTGTCTTCCTGAAGTTTTCATCATTTAAGTAGTTCCAACAGAAGACACTCTGAAGTCTTAACAAACTGGTCCTTTGCTAACCACAGCTGTGGCTTAGTTTTATGTGACAACAAAGGAAAGAAAGTTAAAAAGGAACAGTATGTATGCTGAAAAATGTTCCACCTATAGTTCCACTCAAAATCCAGTCAGTGCCAAATTACTTCTGTTTTCCTCAAAGGTACCTTCAATAGTACTAATCAAGGCAATGCAACAACTTCCACTGCCAAGAATGATAAAATTCTTCTATAACCAACAAAAGGCATTCATTGATGCTGTGCCAAAACAAGATGAGCTTCTAATTATTGACATTTTCAAGTGCTACAGTCCAGGAAATGCTTTAAATAGATGTACCTGAAAGCACACAGTTCTCACAAGATCTTTTACTGCGTCTTTTAAGACCATCCCAGATACACTGTTGATCACAAAGATCTGTTTCTATTAAGGAACAGATCACTTGATCCTAAAACAGCAAATGAATTTCAAACTTTTCCTAAGGAACATACGATTTACTAAAACTTGCCAGTAAACAAAACCCAAAGATCTACAATGTCTGTGGAACTAGTAGATTTCACTAAAACAAACCCACAACCCCCCAAAACAACAGTTCCAAGCTGTTTGTTACAGTAAGATATAAAATTAAATTATTATTTTGTTAAAATCTTCAGATATTTGAGTAATAAAAAGCTTTGAGGCATAGAAGGGAAAAAGTCCTAATGCAGACAAACCTCTTTAAAACCATGTGAGTTGCAATGTTCACCCATCCTACAGCATAAAATGAAACTATGGTGGAGGGTTTAGGTATTTATAATGTGGGAAGGACACAATGTATATCAATGCAAATAAGAATGTAACCAGCACTTTACAATATAGAATTGCGCAATTGCTTTAAAGAAAATATTTAATTTTGATATCTTTATTGCATCCTAAAGGGATAAATGGTCTTCAAAGACAGTAACAGATAGATGGGTAAGACTGCTTGAAGAAGCCACTAGAAAGGTGGAAAATTCCTTTCTATTAGAGGTTGATCTCCAACAGTTTGAAGGTATCCTTAGAATGCTTATACTGCTACATAGGTCTGTACAACAAACATTTACTACAGTATGGTGCTGTTTTTTCTCCAGAAAGCTGAGTGCTGTAAGTGTCTGAAGGATGCCATATTGTGCTTTAGTACTAGGTATCTGATGTACCCTTATAAACTGGGATGAAAGTTCCTTAATTTCCTGTTTGTCTAAGCCAACCTCTTAGAAATACCTGTCTTCACAAGGAAGGAAGAGCAAGGAATAAGTACAATAGAATGTATTCATTAATTAGGGAAATGTGCAGGATCTTTAGGGAATAAATATTAAGGGAGATCAGAAAGCAGCTTAGGAATGCGGGGTGATTATCAAAAGGACCAATATATAAAAATCAACAATATCAAACCATTTACAAAGTTAAACTATTTCAATGTACATAAAGAAGAAAGTGCTTATCTAGTAATTCTCAGCATGGACCCTTTCCCTGGAGGGTATTCATGCACAAAGATCTGGGGTAGTGATAGAAGGCAGTGTCATCTAAGGACGGATTTGAAGCTTTTGCTCCTCTTCTTAAGGAAATCATGTTTCTGCTAAGCTAAAAACAATATGTAAATGTGCCCTATGATATCTGCAGCTGAATCAGTAATTTATATGTAAACAATAAAAACCCATTAAATAAACAATAATGTATAGCCAAGGGGTAAATATAAACGGGTAGCCTATGGAAGTAGGGAATGTATATATTACAGTTATTAAGAAAAGTGAAAGGCAAGAAGTCAGTACAAGTATAAGGGAAATGCCCCATTAGTTAACAAGGAAAGATAATGAAAAGTGAAGTGCAGAAGAAAGGCTGTAGTATTTAATGATTTTGTTTGGTTGGTTTTTGCATGTCTGCATATATTAAAAAAGGCTAATTGTGACCTGTAGATTAACATGATCATTTCAATAAGGAGGAAACATAGACTCCAACAGGGAAAGAACATTTAGATAAATTGACTTCAAGTTAGCAAAACCTAATGAAATTTACTCTGGAGTACTTAAGGAACTTGCCAAAGCCTCTTGTGATTATTCTGGGGAGCTAGTGTAGAATAGGTGAGATCCTAGAAAACGAAGGCAGCTGTAGTGTAGAATTTGTCTCTGATTTTGGGGGCCAGATGGAGGGAATGTTTGAGATTTCTGGAAATTGTAAACCAATCTTCTTTTTTTTTTGTTAACTTAAAAGATGCTTGAACAAATTGTTAAGCAACTGGCAAATACCTGGAAAATAAGGAAAAGCCAGTGTTGATTTGTTCTTGAAAAATCAGTCTGATTTTCTTCTTCGATATAATAATTAGTCTTGTAAAAGAGAGAAAAATAATAGATGTTATAGATCTTGACATCTTCATAAGCAAAGTAGATTAATATAGTCTACAGTAAAATTACTGTTTTGTGGAGTGATGGGTCTATAAGCCCTGTATAGCAGGGATGAAGTTAACTCTAGCAGGAATTAGGAATGAAAAGCTGTAAAGGGACTCATCTGCAGAATACTTGCAGGAAGACATTTGTCTGGAAAAATCTCATCTGTTAATAGATTGGGTTCCTAAGGAGGTCATATGCAGACCTGGGGAAGAAAAGACAACCTCTCTCAAAGGTCTTAAATGCAAAGAATGGCTCATAAACTGAGTAAGAGCAGTATGTGTCAACAACAGGCAGTAGCAGAGTCTTGTGAACAAATTTCTGGTCTGGGACAACATGGCCCTGACTAGAAACAGTTATCCCTTTACATTGCTACATTAGCCCGAAGTGTGGTAACCCATAACTTCTGTGGTGAAGGTTATGGAAGCTCTGCTCATCTTTCTCAAGCACAGCCATGCCATTGTCAGAATTCCAATATATGACTATGGCCCAGCAACAATGTCTTGGTGCTGGTCACCTAGCAGCAGTGAGTACTGTTGATACAGGCACTGACTGGGGGTGAGGACAGTAAGACTAAAGGCCTGGGATGGTTGAAATGGTGTAAGTGGTGTCCCTGAAGTATCTGAGGACTTTGTCTTATGTAGGCGATGTCCTTGGTGCTTTTCCCAAATGCCAATGGTCATACCATCAGAAACTCTCAACTATTCCGTTTGGGAATGGATGGTAATAATGTGTCTATCTTAGCTGCTTGTCTTGATATAATACACCTTGCTTAGAAGAGTCTAAAACCAGGAAATACATCAGTCCTGAGATCAGTCTAGCTGTTCTAGAGGATTTCCCATGGAGGACTTGGCTGTGGGAAGGCAGCAGTCGCACAGATGCTGTTCAGAAAGTCTGAGTGATGGAGTATTGTCTTACACTGTCACCACTTAAAAGAGAGGGGTGATGATATGTCATCCTTCCAGTCTGAGGGTATTGTGGGCTAAAAGAAGCAGCAGTTTGCAGTAGTCTCCTGTATGATGTTGTAGTCAACATCATACTCCTGATCCTGATGTAATTCTTCTGTTAATATGTAGGAGGCAAAAGAATTTACAAATATGAG
>JAVSBS010072462.1:2041-16033 GCA_033124195.1 Coracias cyanogaster
CCCTTCAGACATTCCCAGTACAAACTGGGACCACACCCAGTACCAACTGGATCCCTTTACATCATCCCATTATGGACTTGGAGCACTCCCAGTGTGAACTGGACCCTCTGTTCCCCTCCCAGTATGGACTGTGGAAACACCCAATATCAACTGGATCCACTTAGACCCTCCCAGTCTGGACAGGAACCATTCCCAGTATGAACTGGATCCCTTAGACTATCCCAGTACAAACTGAGACCACTCCCAGTACAAACTGATTCCTTTTAGACACTTCAGTACTAACTGGGAGCAGTCCCAGTACAAACTGGACCCTCTGCTCCCCTCCCAGTATGGACCAGGACCAATCCCAGTGTGAACTGGATGCTCTGCTCCCCTTTCACTATGGACTGGGAGCACTCCCAGTACAAACTGGATCCCTTCAGACACTCCCAGTACAAACTGGGAACACTACCAGTATGAAATGCATTTCTTTAAAGCTTCCCAGTACAAACCGGGACCACACCCAGTATGAACTGGACATTCTGGTGCCCTCCCAGTATGAACTGGGACCACTCTCAGTATGAACTGGATCCCATTAGACCCTCCCAGTACAAACTGGGACCACTATCAGTACAAACTGGATCCTTTTAGACCCTCCTAGTACAAAATGGGACCACTCCCAGTATGAACTGGATTTCTTTACAGTTTCCAAATATACCACTCCTGGTATGAACTGGATCTGTCTGGACATTCCCTGTATGGACAGGGACCACTCCCAAGTATGAAAAGGACCTCCTGCTTCCCACCCACTGTGGAATGGAACCACCCCCAGTACAATCTGGATCCCCACAGAGCTTTGCAATACAAACTGCGACCTCTCCCAGAAGCAAGTGGATCCCTTGGGACCCTCCCAGTACAAACTCAGACTACTTCCAGTACAAATTGGACACACTGATGCCCTTCTAGTATTGACTGCGACCCCTTCCAGTATGAACTGGAACCCTTTAGACCCTCCCAGTACAAACAGGATCCCTTAACATCCTCTCGGTAGAAACTGGGATCACTCCCGGTACAAACTGGATCCCTTTAGAACGCCCTAGTACAAACTGGGACCACTCCCAATACAAGCTGGATCCTGTTAGAATCTCCCAATACAAACTGGGACCAGTCCCCGTATGAACTGGATCCTTTTAGACCCTCCCAGTACAAAATGAGACCACGGCCAATACTAACTGGATTTCTTTACAGTTTCCAAGTATAAAGTGGCACCACTCACAGTATGAACAGGATCCTTTTAGGCATTCCCAGGATAGCCTAGGACCACTCACAGTATGAAGTGGGCACCCTGTTCCCCTCCCACTATGAACTGGAACCACTCCCAGTACAAACTGGATCCCTACAGACCCTCGCAATACAAACTGAGACCACTCCCAGTATCAACTGTATCCCTTTGGATCCACGCAGTACAAACTGGGACCACTCCCTGTATGAACTGAGCACACTGGTCCCCTCCCAGTATTGACCGAGACCACTCCTAGTAGCAACTGTTTCCCTTTAGAGTTTAGACCCTCCCAGTACACACTGACCAACTCCCAGTATGAATTAGATCCCTTTGGACCCTCCCAGTACAAAATGGGACCCCTCCCTCTACGAACTGTACACAGTGGTCCCCTCCCAAAATGGACTGGGACCAATCCCAGTATGAACTGAATCCCTTTAGAGACTTACAGCATGGACTGGGATGACTCCCAGTAGCAACTGAATCCCTTTAGAATCTCCCAGTACAAACTGGGAAGCACTGCCAGTATGAACTGGATTCCTTCAACAATTTACAACTGTTTTCATGAAGCCCAGTTAGACAGCTCTCTAATTGGTTAGTTCTAATTCCATCACTATCTTCCTTGCAAGAGGTGGTCAGTCTTCTTTCCTGTTATTTACGACGTGCAGCTGTTAAAACAAACCTTGACTCTCAACTGCGGCACATTCTTCTCACAGGTACCTTGTATCTTCCCCATTCTTTCTCGCAACTCCCTTGTTTTTACCCAAACTCGCACATATCAAGAGGCCTGAGAAATAGTACATTCTGTAGTTTCCCACAGTCCTTGCTAGATGTGTGTCCCAGTGTTTGAAGGTTCCACCTCCCATTGCCTTCAGTGTAGTTTTGAACAGTTCATTGCACTGTTCAATTTTCTGGGAGGCTGGAGCGTGGTAGGAGATGTGATAGACCCACTCAATGCCGTGCTCTTCTGCCCAGGCTGCTATGAGGGTGTTTCGGAAATGAGTCCTGTTGTCTGACTTGATGCTCTCTGGGGTGCTGTGTCGCCACAGCACTTGCTTTTCAAGGCCAAGGATGGTGTCGCAGGCGGTGGTATAGGGCACTGGATGCCTTTCCAGCCATCCAGTGGTTGCTTCTACCATTGTAAGCACGTGGCACTTGCCTTGGCAGGTCTGTGGCAGTGTGATGTAGTCAATCTGCCAGACCTCTCCCTATTTAGATTTCAGCCATCGTTCTCTCTACTGATGGGGCTTTAACAAGCTTGGCTTGTTTGAAGCATACGTTTCACATTTGTGGATGACCTCTGTGGTCAGGTCCACCTCTTGATCTGTATGTTCTGTCTCTTCCTTGATGGCCTGAGGTCTCATGGACCCACTGGGCAACAAAGAATTCACCCTTACGCTGCCAGTCCAAATCCGCCTGCGCCACTCTAATCTTAGCAGCCTTGTCCACCTGCTGGTTGTTCCAATGTTCCTCTGTGGCCCTACTTTTAGGTACATGGACATCTACATGGTGCATCTGCACAACTTGGTTCTCCACCGAAGCTGCAATATCCTGCCGTAGTCTAGGGGCCCAGATGGGTTTTCCTCTGCACTGGCAGTTGCTCTATTTGAGCTGCTGCAACCACCCCCACAGGGCATCTGCCACAATCCATGAGTCAGTGTAGCGGTAGAGCCTCCGCCACCTTTCTCACTCAGCAATATCCAAAGCAAGCTGGATGGCTTTCACCTCTGCAAACTGGCTCAATTCACCCTGTCCTTCAGTAGCTTCAGTGACTTGTCATGTGGGACTCCACACAGCAGCCTTCCACCATTGATATTTTCCCACAATGCAACAGGATCCATCAGTCAGCAGGGCTTATTGCTTCTCCTCATCTGGCAGCTTGTTGTATGGTGGGGCCTCTTCAGCATATGTCACCTCCTGCTCTGGTGACATCCCAAAATCTTTGCTCTCTGGCCAGTTCATGATCACCTCGATATTTCTGGCAGCTGGGGTTCCCTGTTTGAGCTGGTGGTGTTATCAGTGCGACCTACTTACTCCACATAGCATCCCTTACATGGTGTGTAGAGGAGTCCCTTCCTTTGAAGATATAGCCCAGCACCAGCAGTCGGGGTGCTAGGAAGAGCTGTGCTTCAGTTTGAGGCAGCTCAAACTCCTTCATACGCTGCCAGTGTCTCTTTTTCAGTTGGAGTATAGTTGGCTTCGGAGCCTTTATATCCCTGACTCCAAAATCCTAGAGGTTGGCCTCAGGTCTCCCAGGTGCCTTATGACAGAGGCTTCAGGTAGGACCATTCTATTGTGTCTTGGGGATTTCTGACTGGAAACAGGAGCAACATTTTTCTTGGAAGTCTCCCCTTTCATGACTGTTTTCCCTTGCAACTCCTGTACTTGTGCAGGTAGTGTTGAGGTGGGCTTTCTATCCTACCACCTCGTGTCTTCTCCATGGTCATGGAGGTAGAACCCCATGGTGTGTACCTTCCATGGTCTTTCTTTTGCGCGGGGAAACGTCTGCTTCTAATAGCCAAGACACAGGCCTGTGCAGGTGGAGAATGGAACATGGACACCTGGACACCTGTTGGAGCGTGCCCAGAGGAGAACCACAAAAATGATTAGAGGGCTGGAGCACCTCTTCTATGAAGACAGGCTGAGGGAGTTGGGGCTGTTCAGCCTGGAGAAGAGAAGGCTTTGGCTGGACCTTATAGCAACCTTCCAATACCTGAAAGAGGCCTATAAGAAGGCAGGGGGAGATCTGTTCTCAAGGGTCTGTAGCAACAGGACAAGGGCTAATGGTTTTAAGCTAGAAAAAGGTAGATTTAGGTTAGACATTAGGAAGAAGTTCTTTAATACGAGAGAACAGGTTGCCCAAACAGATGGTGAAGGCCCCATCTGGAGTCATTCAAGATTAGGCTTGATGGGCCTCTGAGCAACCTGACCTAATTAGAGATGTCCCCTGCTTACTGTAGGGGGGTTGGACTAGATGGCCTTTAGAGGTCCCTTCCAACCCAACACATTCTATGATTCTATGTCCTCTTTGAATTGCTGGAACTTCCGAGACAGTTTCCTCACAGCTGAAATGCAGGCATGTGGAGAGGAAGGGATGCTTCTTTCATATTGCTGGAGCTGGCCAGCCACTTCATCCACTGTTTGTCCCTGGCCGTGTCTCCAAGACACTACTGCCAAGGCATTGGCATATGATGGTGGTGAACTTTGCAGGAACTTCTGCCAAATGGGTGGTGTACATTGGACCTGATCTGGATCCATGAGCAACTGCTCATCATTCAGATCACTCTAAATCATCTCCAGCACAGCTAATTCCCTGAGGTATTGAATAGAGAGGAGAATTTAATACAGCAATTCAAAAGCACCAGTCAGAACAACAGCTGAGCTTTTGCAGGGTCTCCTGTTTTCCTCCGCTTTGGAGGTGGCCAGTCTGCTCGGCTTTTCCTCAGCCTCAGCCACCCCTCAGTGTCAGGGTGTGCTCTCTTCCTGCCACAGTGCTAATGGCGAGGAGTTCCTGCAGAGTCTTGTGTCTTCCTCGTCCCCTGGGTCCTCTGCACCTTTTCTCCACTGTCTTGATTTTGCAGTCCCACAAAGCCTCCAGGCAACACACTGTGCTGCTCCACCATGGAAATGCTCTTTATCTCTTGGCATCCAGCACTGGCTACAGGGTTAAAACCAGGACACCTGGAGAAACAACAGTCATATTACTTTAGGGTTGTTCTTGCAGCCTCTTCACACCTT
Organism: Coracias cyanogaster; assembly: GCA_033124195.1. Classification (NCBI taxonomy): domain Eukaryota; kingdom Metazoa; phylum Chordata; class Aves; order Coraciiformes; family Coraciidae; genus Coracias; species Coracias cyanogaster. The sequence goes on from JAVSBS010072462.1 coordinate 7,038, forward strand.
CCGTCCAATCCTGTCATGTTCCAGCAGCACTTGAGATGACGTACAGAAGACTGAATAAGCACTAGACACTTGAAATGAGATTGTGGTCATCCAGCCACATCCATCCCTGTCACAGCAGTAACTCATCTCTACACCCTCTCAGACCTCTGTTTGCCTCTTTTCACAGCCAGCCAGTCTCAGAGAGTAGACAGCAATTCACAAAAGTGCCACAGTTTAGTGCCAGGCCAGGAGGGAGAAGAAAGGACCTGGTGAGTTGCAGAACAGACAGAACTCAGCTGGACAAACAGTCATTCTCTCCCAGGAGAGAAAGCAAAACCCACCGGAGAACAATGACAACAACAAGACCAGTAAAGAGGAGAGGAAGTGTAGTTTGAACATCCTTTCATACTTGTTATTACCTGACATAGAAGAGCAAACATGCAGACCGGCAGAGAATCATCTTGATGTCATAAGGAACTACAGAGTCATCACCCATCTTGTGCCACTGTCCATCACTGGCCTGCAAAGAGAGGCAAAGTTATCTTTAGATGAACTGCAGGGTTTGGGAACAAAAACACAGACAGGACCCCATGGAAGGACTCAATATACCAACGCATGTCAAAGAAAGCACCTCCTGAGACATTCTCCCCAGGAACAGTGCTTACCAGGAGCACTTGCATCCCAGTTTCTCTTCACCAGCACCGATTTTTACACTGCTGGGAAAAAAGTCGACTTTTACCTTTACAAAGTTGTAAGCGTGTCCATTATCACAGCCAAAACCTTCATGTACCACAATGGCATACATGGAATAGCGGATTGGTTCTCCAGCGGCTTCAGACATGTACATGCCAACGTCCAAATATTCCAGAAACTGCACAAACTAAAGAGAGAGGCCAAGACAACTCAAAAACTATCCTGAGAGCCTTTAGGAAACAGCCTAGGAAAACCTTGTCATCAAACACAGGCTAGAGGCTGGAGAGAGAGAGAGAGAAATATGCATCTTCTCAGTTCACGGAACAGAGCTTTTGCCACTTCATCATTTAAGTGGCAGAAAACTGCTCTTGGCCAAAGCAGCTCTTGACAAGCTGGTGCTCATCTTCACATTGGAGCTTTCCTCTTACCACAAGGGAAAGAGCAAGGCCCAGCTACTGCAGTGATTTTTCTTAGATGGCTGCACTTGATAGCCATCTTGTGCAGAAAGGAACAACTTCCAAGAAATTAGTCTCCTTTGGGAAAGGTCTCCATCAAAGCAGACAAAATTGCAGGGCACTTGTATGCATACCTTGTTAATCTTTCTGCCAGACGCACAATCACATCTCTTCAAACTGCGTTGTCAGGACAATGGAGGAATGATGGATCGTAAGCCTCCTGGATGCAGCCAAGGTGTAGCACCTTGGAAACAAGCACAGACCCAATAGTTGCAACGTATCTTCTCCCCACTCCATGCCCCATCCAACAAAACAGCAGAACTCAAACCGAGTACTTCACTGAAACTAGCACTTCCTCATTAACTTTTCAATTTCCTGTGATACCAAGTAGATATTGGTGCCTAATAGATTCAGAGGCATCAGGCATGAGTGTTAGAAAACCAAGTGCAGCGCTGCTTGCTTCTCTGAGTGTTTGGTTGAGGTGAGGCTTGTTTTGCCCCACCCTCGCACACACACTTGCACTGCAGATCCTTCAGTCACAGAATCACAGAATGTTAGGGATTGGAAGGGACCTCAAAAGATCAGGAAGGCAGGAAGGCAGAAAGGCAGGTGGGAAGGCAGGCGGGAAGGCATGAAGGCAGGCAGGCAGGCAAGGAAGGAAGGAAGGAAGGAAGGAAAGGAAGGAAGGGAGGAAGGGAGGAAGGGAGGCACTCAGTCAGGCAAAATGTACACAGCTATGGAAAACCTCCCAGTGAAAAAAAAACAAACCACCCCGCATTTCAGTGACAGGTACAATCTCCAGCTGACATCCTCCTCTCCTCAGATGCCAGTAGCCAGCAGCCCTGTGGCAGTTTGTTGCATGGAATCATAGAGAACAAGTGTCTCCATTAAAAGAGAATTAAAAGAGACAGTCCACGTGAAAACGGGCTGACACACCAGACTAGAAAGCATGAGAGTGCCTTGGTCAGAATGAACACCGGTCAATATGGCAAGAGGGTTCTGGGCTTCTCACATCCAAGAATTAGAATCCAATCCAAAAAACAAAAACTCAAGGGTTTGACAAACAAGGGATGACTTTCTCCTCCAGAACAGTCCAGCTTTTACTACAACCCCACACATGTTTCTGATTGAGTTCATATGATGCCACCTCGTATGACTTTCTAGGGTTCTTTGGGGTTTTTTTTCCCATCCTCATGCTTCACCAGCGACCAAATCATCCACCTCAGTAGAAGGGCACTATGGAAACGAGCTGTGAAGCAATTCTGAGACTGTAGGATGGCCATGTCCTCCAGTGTAGTATCTTTCCAGAAGCAGCAGGAACCCCAAATGCTAATGGCTCACTAAAGGCGTTCCTTTCAAAATGCACTTCTTTAGTCACACAAAGCAAGAAATTATCTTCCCTGGCACTTTGAGCATAGTGCATGAAACCAAACAATGCTCTCCCTATGCTAGGCCCAGCCCACTCTGACGGCAACATTCAAAGCAAGCTTCTAGAGGAAAATTAAGATCTGTCTTCCCAGATTCATGGTTGGTTTTTTCCATCCTTCAGAGACGCCCAACAGATTTAAAAGAACACCCATCAAGGACTGGCTGTGCTCATGGGAGAGCAGGTAGTTGGCCAGCGGTGCAGTGTATGTCAGGCACTGCAGGATGCAATTCATGTAGCACGTAGTGCCCAGGTTGATGAGGCCCTGTGGGAGTCTGACCCCACATATTAAGGACTTTTGTCTTATTAAAACAGCGAACAAAGAACCACAGCCCCCATGTTGCCATAGTTCTGCCAGAAGTCGGAAGCCAGAAGTTGTAGAGATGTGGCAAGGTATAAAAACTCAAAAGAAAAGAAAAACTTTCTCTTTTTGCTGGGCTGTGCAGAGAGACACATCGCTGCCACCAAGCCCCCACCCTGCCCCGGGCCTCGTGGCTGGGGGAGGAAGAAGGGGGGGAAGCTGAACCGAACTGCTGGCGCAGGAGCCAGACACCCCCCGTGCCACCACTGGCCGCTGCTGGAACTGTGCCAAGTCCAAACACCGAAAGGTTTGAAGCTGGGGGAGAAGAGGGAAGCTGTCACCTCCCACCACTTAAAGAAACTACAGCAAAAAGCCGCCGAGAAGCCATGAGCCAAAGAGCCACAAGCAGAAGAAAAGAAGCCGTGAGATGAAAAAGCCACGAGCCGAAGAAGGAAGCTGTGAGCCAAAGAAACAGTGCTGCTGCCCACCAGCGCCAGCTGCCGCGCTGCTGTGGGGGGGCGTCGGCGCCAAGCCACTGCCTCTCCAAGCTGGGAGTGCCGCACTGAAGGAAACCACAGGAAAAAGCCTCCATCGCCGTCAGAGAGACTCTGATTGCGCCATTGCCGAAACGCTGGCAAGTCGCCATCATCGGAAACACCTAGGTCTGCTGGCTGAGCGTCGGCAACCCGGCCCCCATGGGGACCATCGCCACATGCCAGAAAAGGGTAGAAACCGACATATACACACGTGCACATGCACCCACAACATACCATTCACACATAAGTTTCTGATTCTCCTCAGGGAAGGGGGAGTGAGTGGGTGGGTATGGTGTCGTTTGATATCGTAATATCTCCATAGAGTAAATACAGTTTTATTCAAATATATTTGGTAATAAACTTGTTGAATACTCATTGGTCTCTGTAATAGCTTACGAGCTTGGTGGGAAGGTATCTCACTTTGTCCTCGATCCCCTCTCCCTTCAGGAGGTGGGTCGGACGTCTTGTGCCCCAATTATGACAGGCCCCCTCTGACACTGTGTGCTTACTGCCAGGTCACACAAATCTTCTTCCTCGGCAACTGGTCCCTTTCTGGCAAAACCATTCTGACACTTGTGCCTGCAAGGAAATCAGATTGTTTAAGCAACAAGGCCACCACGAGTTTACCAATAGAATCAGATTAGAATGGTAATGAATAAAATCACACCCTAAAAACACCTTCCCCCCACCCATCCCCTCTTCCCAGGCTCAGGTCTGCTCCCAATTCTCTACCTCCTTCCCCTCAATGGTGCACAGGGACAAGGAATGGGTGTTGTGGACAGCTGTCCCCAGTCTGGTGGGATGGATATGGGCTCAGTGACGAGAGGCTGGGAGGAGTGGGTCTGGGCAGCCCCAACATGAGCTGTGGGAGCCAGGTCATCTCCGAATGGTCCCCAGCTGCCCCACAGAGGACAAAGAGAGGATGCAGCCAGAGACCTGTCAGAGATGCGTGGCAAGAGGATTGGAGGTAATGAGGATGCAGCCTCCAGCACTTGTGTGGGACGGGGACACAACCCCCAGCAGGCATTAGCCTCCAACCTCCCATCAGCCCTACCACATCTACCACTACTCCCACCACATCTACACGTCTTTTAAATCCCTCCAGGGATGGTGACTCCACCACTTCTCTGGGAAGCCTGTTCCTGTACTTGACAACCCTTTTGGAGAAGAAATTTTTCCTAATATCCAACCCAAAGCACCTCTGGAGCAACTTGAGGCCAACCCCTCATCCAACCCATCAACTCATCAACCTCCAACCCATCAGAGCCAACTCTGTCACGACAAGAGGTGATGCAGGACGGAGAGACACCCAGGCTGGAGCTGCATAGGAATCCAGCCAGCTCTCTGGACTGCACAGGAGGGACATGCTACAGCCAAGAGACACTGGCTGCCAGAGCAATCTGTGCCATTGCTTACAGCCGCAAGGTGTCCCTCAGCCCCCTGGCAAGTCTCACTGGTACCTGGGGCCTGACAGAATCAGGCCACAAGCCTCCAGCGAGCACAGATGGCAAAGTTTATCAAATCATAGAATCATAGAACAGTTTGGGTTGGAAGGGACTTCAAAGACACCTAGTTCCAAGCCCCATTCCATGGGCAGGGACACCTTCTGCTAGACCAGGATGCTCAAAGCCCCATCCAACCTGACCTTGAACACTTCCAGGGATGGGGCATCAACAGGCATCTGGGCAACATGTTCCAGTGTCTCACCACCCTCAGTGTGAAGAAAGTCTTCCTTACATCTAGTCTAAATGTCCCCTCTTTCAGTTTAAAACTATTATGTCTCATCCTATCTCTGCACTCTCTGATAAAGGTCCCTCCCCATCTTTCCTGTAAGTCCCCTTCCAGTACTGGAAGGCTGAAAGAATGTCTCTCTGGAGCCTTCTCTTCTCCAGGCTGAAGAAGCCCAACTCTCTCAGCCTTGGCCTCACAGCAGACGGGTTCCAGCCCTTGCCTCATTGCTGTGACCTCCTCTGGCTCCGCTCTAACAGGTCCATGTCTCTGCTGTGCTGAGGACTCCAGAGCTGGCCCCAGCACTGCAGGGATGGGTCTCCCCAGACGGGAGCAGAGGGGCAGGATCCCCTCCCTCACTCTGCTGCCCACGCTGTTGGGGATGCAGCCCAGGATGCCAGTGGCTTCTGGGCTGTGAGCGCATGTTGCTGGCTCATCTCCAGGTTTTTGTCACCCACTACCCCCATCAGTACCTGCCTCTCCCACAGGTCCTTGTCATCGTGCTGTCCTGAGAGAGCTAGAACAACACAGGCAGCATCATGGGACCTGGGCACAGCCAAGTGTTCCCCTGGCCACCCTACTCTAGGGACTCATTCTCCAGGCATTTTCCCACAAAAAAAAAAGACACCCCAAGCGGACGTATCTTGCTAAACCCTCCCTGAACCTTTCCTGCCCTATCCCCTGCCTGGCCTCGGCAAGGAAAGCTGTATCTGTTTACTGAGCAGGAATCCAGCCGTGGCAAGAGGTTCTGCAGACAGAGAGGGAAGACGAGCCCAGCACAGAGCAGGACACTGCACAGGGGACACAAGTGAGGGACACACAGTTACCCAGGAAGCCTTGTCTTCAAACCTCACTTTGCACGGATGCAGACAATCTTCAGCTCAGGTTGGCTTCCCAGGCACCTCAGCAGGGTCCCAGCAGTCATTTCACAGCATGGTGGGGGTTGGAAAGGACCTCTGCAGATTATCTTGTCCAACCCCACTGCTAAAGCAGGGTCACCTAGAGCAGATTGCCCAGCACCGCGTCCAGGCGGGTTTGGAATCTCTCCAGAGAAGGAGACTCCACAACCTCTCTGGGCAGCCTGGGCCAGGCTCTGCCACCCTCAGAGTAAAGAAATTTTTCCTCCTGTTCAGATGGAACCTCCTTCTCTGGGGAGAGTAGCTGGGCAAGGAGCAGAGGGATGAGGCTGCCTCAAAGCCAAGCTCAGCACCCCTCAGGGTTCACCCCCATGTGTTCTGGGTGACAGAAGCGACCCAGGACACCCTGTTCCAGCTGTACCACAGCCTTGGGAGGAATGAACAAGATCTGTGACCCTCCTTGTGCCATTGGATCCCCTCAGGAATTGTTCATTTTCCCTTCTGGTACCCTCAGGGCTAGAGCCCTTCTCATAGCCACTAGTCCCCTCTGAAGCCTTCTCTTGTCCTGGGGTTGCCTCAGCCCAACCTGGTTGCCACCTCAGGATCTCTCAGCACCCCAGTGTGCCTTTTGATGTGTTCTAGAGTACTCCATTTGCCCCCTGGTGCTCGCAGCACCCCTGTGTTGACCTCCTTGCAGGCTCCCTTTGAACATCCAGAACCCTCCCTTGGCCCCCACGGTCCACAAAAGCTCTGTGGGTGGCCTTCTCTGACACCAGTGGGGAGCTCTCAGGCACAGCCCAAACACTCGACTCCTCCATTTGCCCTGGAGCTGTCTTAGGGTGGCTTGGGTCCACTCAGGACCTCCCCTGAGGCCTTCAAGGCACCCTGGGTGCACCCTCAGAAACCCCACTGGACTGGGCCCCCAGACTCTGCAATGCCACTTGAGTCCCCTCAACACTCCTCCACAGATGTGTGTTATTCTCCAGAGCCTTCTTGTGCTCATCCAGCCTTATTAGGAGCCCTCTATTCCCCTCTGGTTCCTACTGAGGCAGACATGGTGTCCAAGCACTGATGGTGCTCTGGTCCCTCTATGACCCTGTTGGGGTCCAATCCTCCACCTATTATGGACTTCTGCCTTATTAAAATAGCAAACAAAGAACTACAGCCCCCATGATGCCATGGTTCTGCCGGAAGTCGGAAGCTGGAAGTCGTACAGATGCAGCAAGGTATAAAAACTCAAAAGAAAACAAAAACTCCCTCTTTTTGCCTTGTCGTGCAGAGAGGAAGGCATCGCTGCCACCAAGCCCACCCCACCCTCCCAGGCCATGTGGCTGGGGGGAGGAGTGGGAAAACTGCCGCTGGAGAGCCTGCATCGAGCTGCTGCCTCCCGCCGCTTTAAGAATCCAAGCACCTCTCGCCGCTTTAAGAATCTGGGCACCTCCCGCCGCAGGAGAGGAAGGAGAGGGGAGAAGCTGAACTGAGCTGCCGGCGCAGGAGCCAAAAACCACCCCCTCTGTGCCACTGTTGGCTGCTGCTGGAACTGTGCCAAGTTGAAACGCTGAAAGGTTCCAAGCCAAGGGAGGAGAGGGAAGCCGCTGCGGGAGAGCTGGCACCAAGCTGCTGCCTCCCGCCTTAAAGAAACTATGGCAAAAAGCCGCCAAGAAGCCACGCTTCCGCTGAGCCGTGAGCCGCGTGCCGCTGCTGAAAAAATTACGGCAAAAAGCCGCCATCATCATCGCTGTCAGAGAGAGACTCCGATCGCGCCAAAAAGCTGGCAAGTCGCCATCATCACCGGAACCACCTGAGTCTGCTGGCTGAGCGTTGTTGACCCGACCATCGCCATACACCGGAAAACGGTAGAAACCAACATATATATACATGCACACACACCACATCACACCAGGTTGACTAAGGGAGAGTGAGTGGGTGGGCGTGGCATCCTTTGATACCGTAATATCTCCATAGAGTAAATGCAGTTTTATTTGAATATATTTGGTAATAAACTTGTTGAATATGCATTGGTCTCCGTAATTGCCTACGAGCCTGGTGGTGGGGAAGTATCTCCCTTTGCCCTCTATCCCATTTCCCTTTGGGAGGTGGCACGGATGCTTGTTCCCGGACCACGACAGACCCCTACAGTTGCCCTCTAGCCCCCTTAGGACCTCTGTGCTCAGCTTAGAAACCCTCCAGAGTCCATGATGGGATGGGGAAGTGGTGATGCAGCAACAGCAGACGCTGGGGCATGGCTGGGATGCCTGGAAACCTGCAGGACGGCCAGAGCTGGGGCCGCCCTTCCTGTGCCCTGTCATCACTCCGTGATGGAGGCGACTTCAAGTCCCCTGGGGCACACGTCTCCTAACCTCTTAGGATGTAGACGGACCTGTGGGAGCAGAGGGTGAGAAGGATTGCTGCAGGGCCATGAGCTGGGGCTGCAAGCCGAGGCCTGCCCAGGGCTGGCATTATAAGCAAGGTCCCTGCACCCCAGGGGATGAGGAACCCAGGGGAAGGACTCTGGGACACAAGGGAAGGAGAGCTTCTGGAGATCTGCTGGGAAGTATGGTCATTGGGCAGCTGTTCAGGCCACCCTGATTCCTTTGCTAGATGCCATTTGCCCTCTGTCCCCCTAAAGAAGACACTTCTCCAGGGGCTGAACAAGCGCAGCTTCTTCTGGGGAAAGCCTGGCCAAGGGGCCAACTCGTAGAAGAAGCCTGGGGCCGGGTGTGCTGGGCAGGGAGCTGTCCTGCAGACAGTGGGACAGGCCAGGCATGATGCTGCCTGCTCAGCTCAGCACACTGACGGGGCTACACATCGGAAGAACACTGTGGGGTTGGCCTTGTTGACCCAGCTTTATTAAAACAGCCTTTTTCTCAGCAGAGCTGCACCTCTGCTCAGCAGCTGCAGCAGCAGCACAGTGCTCGCCAGCTGTGTCCTGATCTCAGTGGCACCCTTGGACGGCTCAGGATGAGGATGGTCTGGGCTGCCAGGGAACAGATGGCGTCTTCGCTGTCTTTCTCCAAGGGC
>JAVSBS010072463.1:0-11440 GCA_033124195.1 Coracias cyanogaster
CTGGCCATGCGGGTGAACGTGCGGGTGCTGCACTGTCGAGCTCTGCAGCCGCGTCTGTGAAGCCATGAACGTGGGAGCGAGGGTGTTTGTGGGATGTGGAGGTGTGGGCAGGGTATGAAGATGAATGTGGGTGAAGGTCATTGATTAGGGCATCCCTGAGCACCAAAGGTTCCTCTGCCCATTCAATAGGAGCTTCAGGGTCGTGGTGAGACCCGCATGCTGGGAAGAACTTGAGAAAGAACCTCAAGCACTGGTTCCGCATTTGGCTTCCAATTATCTCCCGTATTCTTTTGCGCAGAGGTCTTTTGAAAACTTTGCTGCTTGATAAAGAGATTTTTGGGATCATTGCGACAACACCGTCAATCTTGAAGTCAATACCGCGTTACCCGCTTTAATAATTTTACCACCACGTTGATTCTATATATTGGAAAAGAGATTTATGGCTTTTCCTGGATTACCTCCTGCAGAGGCGCTGCCATTGCTGCCGCTTCTCGCCACAAGTCTCTTCCCTCAGCCCCAAATGTTCTTGTCCCTCCTCTCCAGCCCCATCTCATGGGTCTCTTCGCACTCTGACTTGTGCAGAGTTTTGGATAATTGCATTGTTTCTTGGCTCTGCTCTGCAAACTGATTTAATCGCTCGCCGTAGCATCCTCTGCCAAGTGTGTGTGTTTGCAAAGCCTGGTTTAATTCTGCTTTAAATGTTAAACACCGTTTGTTGTGTGGCCGGTTCCTCCGTCAGGGTGGAAATGTGCAGCTTGCTTGACGGGCACGTTTCTACCCAGGGGTGTGTCGGTAGCTGCTGAAAGTGCTGGTCCCCAGCTGCAGTTCTGTGTTGGTGGAGAGTGGAGCTGATGGAGTCCTGGGAGAGGGATTGAGCCATGAACCTCTTGGGCCAGCACATTGGTCATGGTGATAACAGATGCTCCTCAACCCTTCTTCTTGGTGAGAGCGTCCTGAACCCTGATCATCCCGGCTGTTGTACTGGAAAGGCCAAGGGGAGCCGGTCCTTGTCACGAAAGGTGTCACATCCCCAGACGGCCACAGCCAGAGCCTCTCTAGGGCTTTGCAGGGCTTCCCGGGATGGATCATCTTGGCATGGGATGGAGCTTCTAGGTGGTCTTGGCTCCCTGGAGCAGCTCACGGTGGTGGGATGCTTTAGCCTGCTTTTGTGGTCTTGTTTAGCCCAAGGCAAAATGGTTGTGGTCACTAGAAACATAGACTGGTTTGGGTTGGAAGGAAGCTTTAAAGCTCATCTGGTCCAACCTCCCTGCAGGGAGCAGGGACGTCTGCAGCTAGAGCAGGTTGCTCAGAGCCCCGGCCAACCTCACCTGCAATGGTGCCAGGGATGGGGCAATGTGTTGGTGTTTTCTTGAGAAACGTTCTCATTCGGATATTCCCCTGAAAAAGGAATGATTCCTAGGCAAGTAGGACTTTCAGGAGATGACATCACTTTGGGTAGACACCACCTTTTGTGTCCTTCCCTAAAACATTCCCTTGGCGCGGTCAGTTCTCTGTGGTGGATGCAGGTTCTCCTGGCCAGGCTGGGATGTCCCCACGTCACCCACCCTCCTTGATGGCTTGGGGCAGTGGGTGCTGCTTGGGTTAAACCACGTCCAAAGCAAAGCAAGATGCTCTCCGCTGCCCCAGGCCATGGTGGGGAGGAGACCAGGCTGGGGCTGATGCTGGTCCCACATGATGCTCTGTCCTTGGGAGGGAGATGATGGAGTGAGACCACGGTTACTCCTGCTCAGAAACACCGTTGGCCTCTCTGATGAGACGTTTTGCTCCCCAGTGTTGCTGGTGGCCGCTGATGTGTGGAAGGAGCTGGCCTCTGTCTAATGAGACAGCTCGGGCAGATTGATCCGTGGGACTGGTCGAAGCAATTGATTTGCTCATTAGGAGACAGCTGAGATGGAAGCAAAATGCTCCTCGCAGTAATTTTTCCTCTGCTTTTCTCCCCAAAGTCAGCTCGCTCTCCTGGCTGTGCCTGCGCAGAGGGGTGTGAGCCCCCCACCACCACCACAGCCCTGCGCTGGAGAGGAGACCACGGCTGCAAGGTCTCACCGGGGAGCCCAGCTGGCACCAAACCCCCCGTTCCCTTGGCAGGGGGTGTGCCAGGATGCAACCCCAACCCCTCCCTGGGCTGTCCCACCATAGGGAAAGGCTGGAAAAGGGCTTCTCCTCCTCAGGGCTGTGTTGGAGAGAGTTGTTGCCATGGCTGGAGACCCAGACGGGGGGATTTGGCAGCCCCTCATCCCCCTCCACTGCCCATCTCCTGTCTTGTGCTTCTGCTGGCTTGTGGGCCCCATAACTAGGTCCAGGGTTGTGGTAGGCAATAAGGGCATGCAAGGGTTAGATGGCAATGTTAAAGCTTGTGATGTTTGTCCCAGGCAGCGTCGTGGCTTCGCTCGCCGTCGAACCCTGGCCAGAGGCGTGCGGGGCAGGTCCACGGGGCAGGCTCAGTCTGGAGGACCAGGCTTGGTGTCCTTCCCAGAGTGCAGAGCCCTGGCCGCTCTTCCCCTCTCCTCCCTGATGTGGTCTCCCTATTGCTGTCTCTGGGCACGGCGAGAGCTGCTCTGAAATCCTGCCTCCAGACAGGGCACGAGCTTTGTGTCCGTTCCCAGGCAGAAGACTCTCACACGCTCGGGGAGCTGCTGTCGCTATTGATCCAGCCATAAGCTGGCCCTGGAAGGTTGAACTTCATTTATTTCTGATTCTTCTCAGGTTAATCCAGAGACCCTCTGGTAGAAATGAGGTGGGAAGGTGGTGACAGACATCCAAAGCACCTCAGCTCCTTGGTGCTCTGCAGGCTGTGGTGGGCTCATTCCTCCAGCATGGTGTTAATGCTTGGAGAACACAGCGAGGACCGAGCTGGCACCAATGGGCTCCTCCTCTGCATCCCCTGCGCTCTCGGGCTGTCACTGCATGACTCCCCTGAGATGAATGGAATCACTTCAGCTCGTCTTGGTGGTGTCAGAATGATAAATACATCCCTTGGTGGCCTCTTGGCAGATCTGACCCTGTGAGGTGTGCTCGAGAAACTGGCAGGATGGGGAGGAGGGTGTTGGGTTCATCAGGAAGCTCCCAACGTTTGGAGTAGCTGGTGCTGATGAAGCTCAGCTTTGTGAGGGCCATACTCAGAGATAAGCCAGGCTCAAGAGGTGAGGTCACCCAGGGATGTGATTCCCACCCAGGGGCTCCACGTGAGCCAGAGAGCTGGAGGAGCTGTACAGACCCAGCGAAGCGTTGTGGTCGCTTTGGCCATGGGATGCCAGAAATCAGGCCAACGTTCAGGGACTTGGGGGTCTGGCCCCAAAGTTCCAGCATGAGATTTGGTGAATGTGATCTGACTTTCAGATGCTGGGCGTTTCTGTCTGCCTCCAGAAGTCCTCGCTGTCGGGCGTCAACCTCAGGACAGCCACAGCCTTCTGTTCTTGATGGCTTTCTCGGTGGAGAAGATAAGAGCTTCAGGATGAAAACTTCCTTAAGAAATCAGTTCAATGTTTCTTTTTTGATGCCTGGAAAAATCAAACCCAAATTGGTTACTCACGAGCCATTCCCATGAGATGTTGCTCCTTGGCCCTGGGCGATGAGGTTCTGCTATGAATATTCATAGCTCATCCTGTTCCTCCTGCTGTTGTAACTCTGTGGTTACCCTTATAAATAAAGCTCTTTGCTGGAGGCACTGGCTTGTGCGGGCCCCAGGCGTGGCTCTGGAGTCGTGCTGGCTGGATGCTGGCTCACATCTCCAGACCACACCAGGGATGCTCCTGCCCGATGGGATGGGTGTGAACACCTCAGCTCCAATCTTGCTCATGAGAATGATAAATCCCAAAGAAAATGGAATGACTGCTTCAGCGAGGAGACTTATCTCAGTCCTTGCCCCCTCCCTCTGGCACTCAGACCTGCTGGTGTTGACTCGTTTCCAGATCTACCCTGAACCTGACACCCAGCACCGCAGGGTTCTCCTGGGGAGCTCTTGGCCACGTGCTGCTCGATGGGACAGTCAGCCACGAGCTCCTCAGACAACTCCTCTGGCTTTCCTTGTGCGTCACCCAAAACTGAAAACTATTTCCCTTGGTCATCTCCAGACTCTAATCTTTCTTCATTTATCTTTGCCAGCTAATTCCGAGCCTGCCCGTGGTGGCTCCTGTGCTGTGTTCACATCAGACACAGTCATGATTCACTGTGATAGCTCCTAAATACTCATTTAAGCCAGTTAAGTGACCATGACTGTAATAAACAACCTCTCGTGCTGTTTCTGTGCTGGCTTGCTGCAGATCCAGCCATGCCTTGAACCTTGCAAGGTGCTACCACCACCTTGATGTGTGGGAGCCTTTGATGGGCTGGCTGCCATGGGAGCTGGGGTTGCCTTGACTCTGTCCATCCTGTGCTCAGCCTGTTCCTCGCTGGGCTCCTGGCTGTGTGGGTGGGATTCCAAGACCTAGGACAGTGGAGTACATGAGCCTTCCCCTGGGATGAGAGGTCCTTTCCACCAGCTCCTCAGCCTGTCCCACACCAGAAGATGATGTTGCTACAGCACAAGTGAAGCAGGGACAGGCAGCAACCTCAAACCTTTCCTGTCTGGCTCCTGTTCTCCTTTCTTGGCATTGCCACCATTTCCAGATCTTCTCCCCATGGTCATAATCAACCTTTTCCAGCTTCTGCAAATGACAGGACTCACTTTGGCGCTCCAAGAGGAAGAGGCTGAGCAGTGGAGCCTCTCTGCAGCCACATCAAACCCCAGCCCTTTGGGCTTGTCCTTTGCCTTTTCAAGGAGGAAGATGGAGGAAGAGGATCCATTGCTGAAGACAGGTAAGAGTTGTTTCTATGCTGCCAAGGCTCATTCGAGGGCTGAGTAGGGCTCTACCTCTCCTCTTTGCTCTGAGATGCTCTTCAAACCCTCATCCTAACGGTTTCTCCAAGCAGTGTTTGGTGGCAGGTAGCTCATGGACACCTCTCCTCACATGCTGCTCTACAGCTCCTCTGCAAAGGCTGCTGTGGCAGCTGGTCCAGCTTTACTCCATTACCCTAGAGATTTCTTTTTTCCTCCTGAACAGCTCTGGAGGTAATAAGTTCTTGGCCTTTGCAATGAATCTCAGAGCTCGGGACAGATTTATACCATTTGACCTTTCGTATTTTCCTCAGTCCTTTGTTTTCAGCAGCCGTCTGACATCCAGCTGCACCTTTGGTGGGTTTCCAGCCTTCACACCATATATTAAGGTAGAAATCACATTAGAGATGAACAGTCACAGTTCACCCTGTAAATTACAGATTTTCCATGACTAAATCAGTTGAGGATGGTGACGGTGGCTGCCCTTTGCTGGAACATGGCTGGGTTTCCATCTAGGTATTTCCACGGGCTGAGATGTTGTGCCAAGTTTCATGACTCATGAGGGTCAGTGCAGCTCCAATGACTGAGGGCCTGCCCAGTGGTGTGATCTCTCCTGGTGAAGCCCAGCCTGCTCTTCTCTTGGATGTTTTACCTTTCTTTTGCTTCAAGAAATATGTCAGAGAAGACCTTATGTCGCTGACAAGAGCCCAGCAGTCCCTGCTTTCACCGTTTCATTTTACTGTTTGATGTCATGGTTCTTCTTGCTGTTGACTGGATGCTTGGTGGGGGCTGAGGAGCTGTTGCCATCGCTGATCTCATAGTTTCCCAAATGCTGACTTGACTTTCCCATTAGGCTTCTCCCAAACCCATTGTTTGTTGTTTGCCTTGGGGTCAGTGTGATGTTCCAGCTCCTTCAGTCTTCTGCAGCCACAAGCCCTTGTCTTAGGATGTGTCACCTTGGGACACTTGTGGGTCCCTTCCCACTTGAGATGTTCTGTGTTTCTGTGACAGTGTGGGGCTGCCACCCTTCAGCCAGGAGCGGTGTGATGGGGCAGTGACTCTTAGGGCCATGGCTAAGTGTCTTCTGGGGGATCTCTTTTTCACAGAAGGCTTTTGCAAGTACCAGTATCATCCCTGAGCCTTGTAAAGACAAAGTGGCTTTGGGACATCTAGTCTGTTAGAAGAGCCTTGAGTGCCTGTTGGATGTGGCTTGGAGGCTGTATCTGGGGTGCTGGTGGGGGCCTGTGTGTCAGTGTTGGGTCCCATGAGCACCTCGGAGCTTGCAGGGGGTTTGTGTGGACCAGTTGACATCTGGAGAGGTCAAGTCAAGCCATGAATAGCAGCACCAGCAGCAATGTGGCGTCTGCCAAGGGGGAAATCGCCTTGAGAGCCGTGCTGGAGACATGCATGAAGCTGCAGAGCTGGCAGGGACTGCTGGAGCCTGGTGGGAATGGAGCCTGGTGGGGACCTGCCAGCTGAGCCTGGGGAGAGCCAGGCTTGAGCTGCCTTGGGAAGAGCATCCAGGCTCCTGGGGGGAAAGCAAGGCCCTTGTCAGCCAAGACAACTATTGAAGTATGTGGTGATGGTTGAGCAGACCCAGAGCCGGTTGTCGTTTGGAGGAGCTGAGTCAGTGGCTGCCGGCTCGGCTGGCGGGATGCCCAGGTCTCATCCTGGCTTTGTCTGAAGCTACAAGGCCTCCTGGGGTTTTCTCTTCCTCTCTTTCTGCCTAGCAGACTATGAGGGCTCAGCCCGACTCCCAGATGTTGGACCAGGGTATCTGAGACATCCCTGTGAGGGGGGTGGTTACGACAGCAGCCAGCTGCAGGTCCATGACTTGTTGGATGGGCACCTGAAGGCTTGAGGGAACGTCCCAGCGAACCAAACAGTTTTTATGAACACATCTGGGGTCTTCATCCCTTTCCCAAGTGCTACAAATGAAAGGGAAGCTGGTGGAAGGGCTGTTGTGGGTCTTGATGCAGCATAGTCCTGGGTGTGGGCTGGTGCTCTTGAGCACATGGGGACAGGAACCTGAGCAGCCCCATCACTGGTCCCTGCTCAGAAATGGTCCTTGCTCCTGGAGGAGCTCATGAGATGACCGTCCTGACTGGGATCAACCATCTCCTAATGGGTACAGCTCCTGTGTCACCCAGTTCTTCCCCTGCCTGTGCAGCACCAGAACCATGGGCTCCATTCCTGGTACCTACCTTGACACGGGTGACACCAGTGGATGCTGTGGTCAGGAAGAGGAGGCATGGATGAGGAAGACTATGCGCAGCTCTGCAGCTCTTGCTGGTTGTGCACCCCACCAAAGAGCCGTTGCTGTGCAAGGTCCACCAGGACCTGGAGAAGAAGGCTTCCCAGCAGTCAACCAAGCAGAGAGTTCCTGCAGAGCACAGCTTTCAAGTTGCCTGGTGAGAGAGGAGACACCAAGGCCTCTCTCTGGGGGGAATTTATGAAGTGACTTTTGATTGTTTTAAGTCAGAAATAGTGCCTGGAACCCAGTTGGAGTTGGACGAGTTTGAGTGAGATCCAAGTGGTTTTCCAACCCAGAGTATCAGATTTATCTGATGACACCACATTGCAGCTCACGGCCGCTGCACAGGAACGTTGCAGAAACGCTGGTGCCTCTCCCCGGTGATATATGAATCGATTGATTGTACATCACAGCTCAAGGGCTTGGTTTCCTTCATGGAGGAACAACAAATGAGGAAGCATCTGGATTATTTCTGGGCCTCCAGGAGCCAAGCCAAGTCCTTGGTGGCTTGGAGATGTGACCCCTTATGCTGACTAAAGTGGGACTGAGCTAAGAATGGTTGGGGTCCTCTTGTGTTCCCCAGCCAGGAGGCAGGTTGGTAATTGCTCACCATGGTGTCCTGGCTGCAAGAGCGTGTTACACACTTGGGGTTCTTGCTAGACCGTGCTGTAATGCAGTGGTGCAGGGACATCTGGGAAGTTCCTCTCCCCTGGGATAAAATGAGATCTGTTGTGAGCTGGGGATCTCAGACACGACATTGTAGAGCTCTCTCTGGGTGAGCTGAGATATCTAAATTGGGATATTCAAAACTCAGCTGGGCAAAGCCCCAAGCAACTTAGTTTTAACTTCAAAACTGGTCTTGCTCTAGGTAGGACAAGTTGGGCTGGAGGTTTCATTCAATCTATGTGATGCTCTGAGTCCAGTTCCAAGCTGGTGTGATGAAGCTCTCTCTGCTTTGAAGTTCAGCTGACTGGTGGGCAGGGACCTCACAACGTCGCACCACTGCCGATGGTCCTGTTGCACTAGGAGTTTGTCGCTGCACTTCAGCGTCACAGCTCCATCACAGCTGTGCTTTCCTGGCTGTCCTACGAGGTGTCCTCTGCTGACCGTGGGCAGGAGCTTCAGCTCCAGCACAGCTTCTAGGGGAGCTCTGGTCAATGCGTTGAGAAAAAAGTGGAGGAATTGTTTCTACCTTTTCATTCCAATGCTGAACTTTTCACCTAATGAATTCTCATATGCAGTATAAGAGATGAAATAACTCCAGGGCAAGTTCAGAGTGACTTTTCAGGCAGGTCAAGGTGACATTTGGGGGGCTATTTCACAAGGAAAATGTTCTTCGTAGCCCCAGACTGGGGCAGGGCTGTAGGGTGACACCATGTCTGTACATGATGCACAACCTGGCTCCTTAGAAGCATCTTCCAGCCCTGGATGCACTTTCAGATGACATTTAGACATTGCACATTTAGACGCCTCCTGCCCTGGATTGCATGTACGTCACTTCTGCTAAAGCTTTGTCCATAATCATTCCATGCCTGGAGACCAAGAGACACCTGAGCCTCACCACCCTGATAAAACCAGGGGTCATTTGAGCAGGGAATCTTGACGTGTCAGAACGGTCCCATATCATCTGATGGGCCTGTGTGGTGGGACAGGCTGGTCTGTGTTTGACAGTCAGGTCTGTAAGATCCTGGCAAAGAAGCAGACACAGTATTTTCTTCCACAGGAGAAAGGGAATAAAACGAGTGTCTTCAGCTGAAGGGCCCGAAGTGTCATTTCCGTTACTGGCAAAATAACGGCACAAATACTAAAATGCAAGATTTCCACAAATAGCAAGAGAAACAGAAGCTGGAGCCTCAGGCAGTTCAGGCCAACTGGAAACATTTTGCCAGGAAGCCCAAATCCTTCAGTGGAACAGCTTTGGGGAACCTGTGGGTGAGGAAAATGCCGCAGACATGGGAAATTCAGCTCTGAGAAAGGCGTTTGGTGCTTCAGCTGCAGAACGTTTAGCTGAGAAAATATGAGACAGGAACCATTTGAAGTCTAAATTGGGTGGAGGTTGGCAAAAGGAAGGGAAAAGGTAATGGCTGGTGCTGGCTGGTGGGGTTCGGACTCTTCTCAGGCTGTGTCTGAAGTTATGGTACGTGGCCATCACCAGATCCATCATGAGAGACTCTTCTGAAGGAGCTTTCTTTGGAGTCTCTGTCCATCTGCTGGTATTTGTCATGGTCTGTTGTGTTGTCCTTGAGCATCTCAGTGCACAAGTCAGGCATGAGTTTGTCTTGTGTCTCTACAGTGCCTGGTACCATGTGCTACCATCCATGTGTGCTCCATCCATGTGTGCTCCATCCATGTGTGCTCCATCCATGAGTGCTCCATCCGTGTGTGCTCCATCCATGAGTGCTCCATCCATGTGTGCTCCATCCATGCGTGTTTGCTTCACGGAGATGATGCAAACATACATAGCAGTACATGACAAGTAACTTGGCTGCAGCCAGGAGAAGCTGCAAAGGTGGGAGCAAAGGGAGGACACAAAGGCTGGTGTGAGGCCAAGCAGAAAGGGGAGAAGGAGCAAACAAGATCCAGGCTGGATGTGTGAAGCAGCCGCTAAAAGGCTGTGAAACTCTGATTAGTCTTTGGCTGCCTTTCAGAGGAGCAGCATCTCCAGCTCTGTCCTGGCACCATCCTCAAGATCCCAGCTGGGAACTCCTGCTCCTCCCACCTCCCATGTCCCAACCCAGGAAAGCTGTTGTAGGAATAGGGTGAGAGGGAGCAGCTGCCTTCCTGCCACCTTGCATGCTCCAAGTTTCAGGTCTCTCAGGAGTAGGCCAGCCCTCCATGCCTGTAACCACAAGGCCAGCTGATGCTGCTGACCTCCTTTGGATTCTCTAAGGATTTTTCCTGGGTTTGGCTCAGCAGGAACTTCAGGGCCTGCTGCAGGAAGCTCTAAGTGTGGTTCTCCAGCCTGGCTATGCAAATGAAGAGCAACCTTGGTGAAGGTCTGGCAGTGGCAGTAGTCTGTGATGATGGGGTGGAGCAGTGTGCCAGCCCCACCATCCCAGGAGGAGCATCCCTGGCCTGCTCTAGCCTGAACTCAGGTGTCTGGGAAGCAGGGGTTCATCAGTCCTCTTATGGGTATCTACAGCTGAGCTCATTGCATCTGACTCCTCCACCTTTGATGGAGTCTAGCTGGCCAGCAAGAGGTGGCACATACTGACCAAGTTAACTAAGTCTCACTGGTAAAGCCCTTGCTCCCTACATCCCCTCACTGCTAGGTGAGGAAAGATGAGAGAATCCACCTCACATGCTCTGTAGACACCATTGGGTATTTGTGTGGCTCCACTCTTGGTTCACAAATGTGGGCTGTGAATCCTGTAGTCCCCCAGCTCTCTTTAATTCGAAGTAGTCCATGGGCTACCTTCCTTCCCTTCATTTCACGTTGCGTGGCACTAAGACATGCCCTGGCTGCACGTAATCAGGTGGGATATGGACAATTTAAGAGTTGTCCCAAGGACTGAACCCCCAATTTCTGTCGACATTCCACAGGAGATGGATGTAATGGCAGAGACTGACCCAAGTGTGGGAGCACAGGGGCCAACCGCGCCGAGCCAGGGGCTGTAATGAACTCCGGACAGCTCGGAATTCAGCGTCGTCACTGACACTTAGCTCATTGATTTTTTCTTAGGAGAAATCTAGTTACGTTTCATGAGATCAAGCAGGCACCAAGCCTGGGAGAGCGTAATTTGATCAAGCTGAGCCTGTCCTGCTGTGCCTAAAGCTCCGTCTCTGGGAAGTGCGGCCGATGTTCTGCTTGGGAGGGAACCAGAGGGCTCG
The DNA here is from genome assembly GCA_033124195.1 of Coracias cyanogaster. Classification (NCBI taxonomy): domain Eukaryota; kingdom Metazoa; phylum Chordata; class Aves; order Coraciiformes; family Coraciidae; genus Coracias; species Coracias cyanogaster. The sequence continues at coordinate 10,920 of JAVSBS010072463.1, forward strand.
AGACCAGCACGCTCTTTGGGGAGGATGCTTGGGGACATCATGATGCACCCAGAAATGTGTTAAACCATTTCAGAGCTACATCCTTCAAGTGGTGCAAGAGAAGTCCTTTCATTTGTTGCAGAAAGAGACTACCCACACTAAGTGCTTGTCCACCATGGGTGGTTGGGAATGATCTGATGGCTGTTGGTGGCTACCTTTGGAAGAGCATATCTACATGTAGCTGGTTGCTGTGGTCCAGAGGAGCTGCTGTCTTGTTATATTACCTCAAAAGGAAGCTCTTGGCTTTTGGATCAAGGCCCTGGGTTGCTGGCCAGGGTGCAGCTGAGGAGGGTGGTGGTGGATTCACCTTGTGCTCAGCAGCATTCCTCAGTGGATCTGTTCAGCAGAAGGACAACAGCAGCACACAGGTGGGCCTTGGTGTTTTGTGGAGATGATGTCATGCCTCTGGACAAATCAAGGGGTTACTGAGAGAGATTCTGAGTCACTTTGGTCTCCCTCGGGCGGGGGGGGGGGGGGGGGGG